>MASP02000636.1:0-131020 GCA_001693025.2 Colletotrichum lindemuthianum | reverse complement strand
CTTCTGGGTTGGAGAAGGGGGGGGGGGGCGGGCTGGGAAGAAGGTGAATGGAAGCTTTCGTTCGTGCCTCTTCCGTCTGGTTCGGCCTCTTGGTCCTGACAAACGCAAGGACGATGGAATCAGGGGAGGGGGTATAGAGGGGGTGTATAGATGGGGAACCGATTGTATTTGGCAGAGGATGGGAAAAAAAGAAAGTTTGAGTTCAGAAAGATGCAAAATGCGAAGAGTCGAGTTGCAGCACCAGTACAACCGGTACAACCAAGCCGTAGAACTCAATAGCGGCAAGGAAACCGGACGAGGGTCTGTGTCCTGACTTGTCTGTAGCAAGTACGTGTAGTAGTAGTAGCCGTCGTGGTCGTGGTCGTGGTCGTCGTTGTCGTACGTCCTGGTCCTGAGTCCTGAATCCTGAGTCCTGAATCCTGAGTCCTGGGGCCCGCGGGAATAGGATGCCCTTCTGTAAGATGCGAGCAAGTGAAGTCTGTGTGGCGAGCTTGTTTCTGGGTTTTTCCCCCCTCCGAGTGGACGTCGCGTGGCGAACAGGGCGCCAGACAATTATGGGCCGAGTAATGTGTAACTGAAGGTACCTAGTTGGAAAGTGATGTTGTTGTTGACGATGACGAGAGGGCAAATCAAGGCTTGGAAAGGCTGTCGCTGTCGCTGTCTCTCTCCGTCACTCACACTCTGTCGCACGCTTTCGCCAGTGAACTTGTCTTGTGTGGGCGCGTGTGGTGGTGAAGGAGGGAAGATGGCGGGTGGTTGGCTGGCGTTGGCAGATATGCTGCGTGGTAAGGATGAGGCAAGGTAAGGTAGCCGGCCAGCACACCTTGAACAGATGGATGATGGGTGGTCGGAGAGAAAGTGGGCGACTGAGGACGGTAAAGAAGTGAGGTAGGGTGGGTAGGTAGGGTGGACGGGAACGAGGTGTATGCTTGGTAAAGCAGACGAGCAGAAGAGTAATTACCGAGTAGCAGAAGAACAGCAGAGTAGAGCACAGCAGAGCAGAGCAGCTAATATCACCTGCAGATGGATGATGAGGAAGAATTGAGGAGGGCGAGTGCCTCGTACCTCGTCCAGCTTCGTACCTTACCTAGCTGAGGTAGGTACCTACCTACCTGCCCTTGGGCACCTACCTAGCAGTAAAACATGTAGACTACCTCCCAATCAGGTGATTATGGGAGAAAACCTGGATATAGGACGGTATACAGAGTAATAGTAGCCCAGGTTACCAAGCAGTGTTCTTTCTGCCTTCTGCGTTCCAGGCTCATGACCGAGTCGGCAGGCAGAATCCATCAGCGCCGCGAAACGGCACCCTTGGTTTTCTCTAGCGCCGAAACGTCTGTCCCAGAGTCAAATCCACCACCTTGTAATTGGAAGCCATCTGTTTGACGGAAAGCACAGATCCATCTTCGTATACGTGCGCCTGTCAACTTGCAGCTCCGAGTAATATGGCTTTCTAGGCGAACTGTCCGTGCCTTTAAAGCAGGAGACGACGGGTTTTTCCTTTTTACGCGAGTGTACGATTGTCCCGAGCCGATGCGGACGCGGACGCGGATGGGATGCGGGAGGCGGACTCTGGTGGTGTGGTGGTGGTGGTGGTGTGAAGAACAAGTAACTAGGCAGCCGCGCGATTCTTCAGCTGGGTCATGGGGACCAAGATGCGATGGAGATTGTGCGGGGAGATGATGTCGTTCAAATACGATGACGATTAGGTGGTGGTGTCGGTGTCCATAGGGCAGACGAACGAAAAGCTCTCAAAGTGGTCGCGAAGCGGAAGGAGGCGATGCGGTGCGGTGCGGTGCGGACTGTTACCTGGTGATGGCTGTCCCATATGGCGTCGACGGCATGCAAACAGCAGCCCGAGTTAAAGGGCCGATATCCAGAACCCCGGGTGAAGGAGAGCACAGACACAAGGGAGAAGGACAAACATCGTCTCCGGCTGTAGATGACCGCGACGTTGAAGACCTCCCCCAGCGTTGGGCTTCGACTTGAAGTTGGACATGGACCGGAGTGATGGTGGGTTTGGTTCCTGCGTTGCCATGTCGTGTCAGACCTCGTGGAGGTGAGAAGAAAGAGGTGACGAACACCCCTCGTTCCTCGTCGGCAGCAGGGAGGCTTCAAAGAGTGTGTAGGAGGCCAGGCCGCATCAGTGCATGGTCGATGCGACTTCTTTGCGTCCGTTCATCGTGTGGAATCCCAGGCTGGGCTTGGTGTTGATGCCAGCGCCGACAATGAGCATCTCACCTGGGTTTGCGACGAGTACCTTCACACAGTAGTGGTACTCCGTAAACGTACTCTGTAGAGTGCATCCTCACATCTACTACGTAAGGTAGGCCAGACGTTCCGAGTGCCTCAGCCATGTAACAACGGAACCTGCGCAGTATCCACCGTGCTCTGTACGTACTATAGTTTATTTTCTATTGCTGTGTGCTTCAGGGTCATCGAGAAGGACGTTGTCAACATTACCCTTCTTCCACACCCGGACTCGACTGGACTTTGGACGGTCTACTCGGGTCTACCTAAGTAGGTAGGTAGTGGTGTAAGCGCAAGCAGGCAACCTAACGCAAGGCAAGGGAACAGACAGTAGAGATGTGCAGACAGGCAGGCAGGTGCATTCGCAGGTGCAGGTGTCCCGGCGCAACGCAGATGGATGGATGGATGGATGGATGGAGGGGTGAAGTGAGGGGGGAGGGAGCGGGCTGGGCTGGGCTGGGCTGGGCTGTGTGCCGCCTGCTGGGCAGGGTGGGTGTGGGAGGTTATCGACGGGGATGGGAATGGGAATGAAGAGAAGGGGATTGGGAGTACTGTGGTACTGCGGAGGCATGGGGACGGGGAGGAATGGATGGAACGGACGGCCACTGGTGGGCTAGCCAAAGCAGGCCGAGCTTTCATCGAGCCGGGATCAGGAACTGGGAAGGTCTGGGGACCGGTGGAAACGAATGACTGTATGACGGGCACGAGGGTGTGGACATGACGAGAGTGGCCTGCACTACTACTATAGACAGGGACCAGGACTAGCATCAACAGGGAACGCCAAGAGGGCGGCAGCGTCGGCGGAACAGGATGAGAGCAAGGTCGACAACGACGACGACGACGACGACGACGACACCGACGACGACGACACCGACGACGACGACACCGACGACGACGACACCGACGACACCGACAACGACGACGACGACGACGACGACGACGACGACGACGACGAAGATGATGATGACAACGACGTGGAGCATGAGGAAGAGGGGAAGATGAGTAATAGGTAAGGTAGACAATAAGCCTTTCGGAAGTGGCAAACTCACCACCATCCAAAACACCAAGAACAATTGTCCGCTACAAGTAGACGCCAAAGTCATGGCAGCTGCAAGGTAAGAAGAAGGCCATGTGCGGATGTCTCTCCTTTCTACAATACTACGTACATGAGATAGTAGCCATCGTCTCGACGGCCACGGGGGGTGTGCGGGTTGTTGTGGTCTTGGAGTGTGGACTCAAAAAAAACGACACGGCGGAAGGTCATCTCTTATTCGAAAAAACGACTTGGATTAACAGATTCGATCCACTCCTGCACATGTCTCTCCCCCATTACACGACACAGCCAGTGAGCAAGCAACGGAAAAAAAATGCCTTTCGATGACTGGGAGCTCCGGTGAAACATGGTTTACCCATATCTGGCATTCGACGACTACTGCCTAGGCAGTCGAGACAACTACGGCAGAGGCATCGGCGGCTGACAACAAGTGGACGTTTGTTCGTTTTTCGTGCCGGCGGTCAAGAGCCGTATTTTCCCGCCGTTCGCTACCTACCGTTAAGTAGGTAGGCACCTACGGACTGCGTACCTACGCATCAAGTAAGGTAGACAGAGGAGTCACGATGCGGGGCGTCATCTGGGCACGAGGACGAACGGCAATGGCGCCAGAAAAGCCACCGACAGGGGTCGTGGCACACTACAATTGCTGCGTACCGTGTAATTAGTAGAGCGAGAAGCGCAGACATCTGGCAGAAGGGACTTTGCATTTTGTCACTAACAGTAATTAACAAATCTTGGAGAGCAGTACCATCCGTACCCCAGCCCAGGTGCCCAGTAATAACCACTTCGACTTCAAGTCCAGCCTCAGGGAAGCTCCGGCTTCAGCTCCGGCTTCCATTCAAGTCCTACCTCGAGTCGATATCTGCCCCAAGTGGCTATCGATAGTCAACATATACGGTATGTACGTAGTACTCAAGTGGAGGAGCAGTTGGAGGTGAAAACGGGCAGGTGCAGCTTATGTGGACTATATCCAGGAAGATGCAGGTGCAGGAGCAGCCAAGTCTAGGTAGGCCAGGTAAGTACTTATGGAGTAGGTAGGTGCAGGTAGGAGTGCGCATACCCTACAAGTACGTCTTACTTCATAAGCACTCGAGGTGTGAGTAGATACCTACCTTAAGTAGTAGCAAGGTAAAAGTAGCAGAAGTCAGACCAAAGTGCAAGTGCCAATACGGATATTCTGTGCTCCTGACAAGCAACCTTGTAATTATCAAGTACTGTGTATGTACGAGTGCAGGGGCAGCATCCCCACCGGTTCTGATCGCTGAAAGCATGGCGCATGTTGCGACCGGGATACTGGTGGACTCGGTCTGACAAGCTCTCAAATCTCAATGGCCCTACTGAAGATTGCTCCGTTTTTTCCTTCTCTTTCATTTTTCCTTGCAAACCCTCAACACGTGTCAGTCGACTAGGGTCTGAACGAGTGTCCGTGACGAAACGTGATCATCAGCATCATCCTGGCCCAGCCCAGCCCAGCGTGAACCTAGATCAGGGCCGAGGTTCGTCGTGAACGTGGTTGCCTACCTAAGGTAACTAACGGAGGGCTCGTGAATGACACGACAGGTGAAGCCTTGACCATTCAAATAACACAGTTCGTTAGGAAAGAGGAACTCATCACACACGTAGTTGGGAACGTAACTCCTTGACTCACCACAGTCTGTGTTGATGCAAACCTGAGGTACTCGACCACTTGTCTGACCTTGTTGCTGTTGGCTTACCTCACTACCTAGGTACTGTACAACGGTGCCTACCTTACCTTATGGACGGAAAATACGTATGCTTGTAGAGCGAACTGTACATATCCGTAGACGCGCGCGGGAAGTGGAGACGACGGAGCACCTGTCCACTTTGCAGCAAGGCACCTGCGCCTGCCTGTTGTAAGAGAAGCATTTTCCCTCAGCCTGCTTGCCCATCGACATCTTACCATTTTCTTCCGTCCATCTCCGTGTTCGAGTGGAAGGCAATGACACCAAGGACAAGTTATGCCGGCCGGCAAATTATGCCTACCTAGAATTGGGACATGGTTTCCTTCTATCGAGTCACCCTGGCTGGCCCGGTACAGACATCAGCACCGACACTACTGCTCAGGTTTGCATCGTTCTGCCTGTAATATTCTCCTGTCAAAGGAAATTCGATGCTGCTGTTTGTCCCAAGCTTCTAACGAATGTCTGTGCATACCTAGGGCCACAACAGATGCCGCAATGACCTTCTCACCTCCTGTGAGCGCTTGGCTCCACGAAACACAAACAACCGCCTACTACGGCTAAAGAACACGGAGATAACAGCCTGCTTACCATGTACCCATTTCACCTCCAGCCGCCTCTTGCCCATACTGCGTGTGCCTCAGCTCATGCAGGTAACTACCACCTCGAGCAATCTGGAGAGACACCCGCTGCAACATCGGCCCAAAGTGGATTTGCCCGATGAGCCAAACGTCTGGACGCCGCCAACCGAGGCCCGCTCCGAGAATGCCGTCAGAACACACACGAGAGTCGCGACTGGTTCTACGGCACGCGTTGCACCTTTCTCTGTTAGTCACATCTACCGACTGCACCAGGCTTCTCTTTTCAACTTCACTTCGAGCCTCTACGCTAGACGCCACCCCTGCCACTGCCAGGACATGTACTGCGTACGGACAACTGCTGTGTAAACCAATCCACGTCTCGACCAGGGGCCTCCAAGGATTGCCGCTCCCCACCCCAGTCTCGCGACACTGCGCGAGACAGGAAACGGAAGCAGTCTTCACTTACTGCGGCAAAGGTGCCAGCCCCCCCCCCCCGGCTCGCCGACTTGAGCTGCGGTAGCGATCAGTCGTCACCGAATCCCAGGGAGCGTCTGTCAAGGCCCAGCCGACACAAGTACCCACCACTGCCATAATCACTCCGACCTCACATCCTTGATCCAAAGATCTGCCGCGGTGGTGTCCGCATCCAGCATTGTAGTCTGGAGCCAGATGAACTTCACGCATGGGGAAACCTCTGCATCAACTGTGCGCCCGGCCCCGGAGAATGGCGGCCAGTGTCCAGTGCCTTCGTTCGTATGCATGGCTCAGTATGGCAAACGCAGCAACAGCCTTGTCGTTGTATCGTCTGCTTGGATATCGATGCTAAGGGCCCTCCCATCCCTGGTGGTCACGCTCTACTTGTATGGATGTCGTTGACGAGCCTTTGCTCTGGGCAACGTTCGGACCGTCGGCCTAGACCTGGTTCAGAAAGCTCGAGACGCGACACCGTTTGGATCACTACTGCCCCAAATGGTGGCGCCGCGCCACGGTGAACTAGGAGGACCTCATATCCGTCGTCCTTGATAGCCAGTGTGGCGGTCCAATAGTCCGTGGACCTCGTTCTCCGCCTCATGCCTCTATTCAAAAGAACTAATGCCACAGTGACAAAGGCCGAGTAGAATAATTCGTCACTGCTCAACTTTCATCTTCGACATGTAAGCGGCCGAATCTGGAAAGCAGAGAAGCCTTTCTTGGGCCCAGGCTTACATGCAGCGCTGGTTGAAACGGTCCGTTTAAAGGGCGAGACTGGCATCATCCCATCCTTCTCAACGCAGTCCCTGCAAGGCTGTTGCTTGACGGGATCACATCTGCATCAACAACAGTGGGTGCATCGCAAATTCCAGCAAGACTCTTGGCGTCGTTTGCTCTGGGCGTCTGCCGGTTCAGGCAGACTTCACCGAGCCAATCTATGCCTTCCAGGAGCGATTTCAGGCATCGGAAACGGTACAGAGGCGAATGCACGGTTTCTCAAGCCCAGGATCCAAAGGCATCAAGGTTCGATCAGTCTCAACATTGGCTGACGTTACGGAAAATGCGAGAGATTCCTCAAGAGCAGTTGACTTGGGGCTTGTGCGACACAAGGAGCATTGGCGACCCTCAGGAGAAACCATGACACCCCTGCTCGTCTGTTCAATCTGAAGCTCGTCGTGTCATGCCGTCCAGTTGTTTTTCGATATGTGACTGACGTGCCCGTGCCCGACTGAGGTCAGAAATGAAGGTGGATGTGCGAAGCAGCGGAGGCGGGAAATTTCCCGACAATCTTCTTCGCGGCTTAGCCTGACCCGCTTGACCGTCGGTCACCCTTGTGCTATTTTCTCGCACAGACACCGTTCTTGTCGTCGAGACTTTGATCAGCCAATCGCCCTCGGCGGAGTGCGACGACGGCTGGTCATGGACAGGGTCCCCAGCAATGGCGCATGCGCTATCGACAACGACCCCTGCCGTCAATACGGTTGAAAGCGGGCGAAACGGACGGGATCAGGAAAGGCACTCCGCCGAGCTGATCCTCCAAGCCGAACGTCGAGTCTTTCGCGGAGCGTCCGACTTTTGAGGAGTCACTGGGAGTTAAAGCATGCTTGTGGTCGCCGCACGCTCTCACACGAAGAAGAAGATGAAGTCCCACAAGTCGCGGTCTCCGGAATTGCTCGCGGGCTCCGGATTTGGTTGCTACAGATGAAGTGCTTCTCGGATAGTGCAAGTCGATGCCAGAGCACACAAAGTCGAGGATTTTGTTAGACGGTACGGGTACGGACTTGTCACAAACGAGAAATCACCGTCGCCACCAAGGACGCGCAACGGCGTTGTTCTTGGTCGTTGGCGGGATGGGATGTACCGGGAACCAACAGTGATTCCTTCACCGAAAGCTGCTGACGAGTATCCCTACGCGGATGAGGTCAGCCTGCAGCCCCTATTTCATCCATTATCCGCGGTATCCTCTCGTCTGCTTTATAGCGTGGATAATAGCGGCTCCAGTTATCACATCACGCGCGCCACCTTGGGTTTATCAGCAACTCATGAAGGTGTCTTTGAGAGACATTGCGTCATCATCTTGTTCCCGATATAGACGAGCACGACTGGGCTCCGATTGCTGGTTCACACAAGACTTGCCCCAGCTCTTCTACAGATCAATGTTTATCCGTACTGTCTGACCCGTTCGAAAGATCAGCGGGTGGGTTTCAGCTCTCTGACAAATTCCATCCGCGCGATGAAGCATGGCTATCACCAGCTCAACTGTGCGAAGCTGGCATGGTATGGTGCCACGGATCTAGCCATGGGAAGTCACATATGTGTGTACGATTGCCGAAGGTCGAATCGTGTTGACCAATGCCAAGGAATTTGTGCACTCCGGACAGTTTGGTGACGGCTGCTGAACAACCGCTTATTAGTGGTCGGCCGCGGAGACGACGACCAAGTGGCTTTCTCGCTTTCAACTTGTTCCGGGCTGGGCCGGCCTGGGTCCGGGAAAGAAACCTAACGCAAGCCCTTGCGTCCGCTCTCATCAGGCGACAGCGGTGGAAACGACTGGCAGCTCATCGGCCTCCGCCCTAGTGGCATGGACTGCCATCGCTCAGCGGCCTATTAAATAATCACGCGTGGGTTGACCATGATTGGTTTCAACGGCCAGCCTAACCGACACACGGGGAAGAAGCCACGGCTGAAACAGTGTGTTGACTGGACAGCCGTTAGTGACGATGGCTGGATGGTACGACTCTGCAATACAGATCGCAGGTTGGCACTTGCACGGAGCTGGTGTTTCCTAAGCTTCGTCTCGGCCTCTGCCCGACGGCGACATGTTCGGGAGATAATAAGCAAGTGTCAGTAGCAAAAGTTCCTCTTACTCGTGTAAGTGCGGCGCTGTTTCGCTGGCCAGCAGAACGTCGATGGACCTGGACGAGTTTCAGCTGGTCTCGAGGAGCCGGGATATGTTCTCTGGCACCCAGCTCCAAGGGACTCCCTAAGGTCCTGATGTGCTGATGCAATTATTCTCCTAGGGGGCGGAGAGAGGCAGAGCTTGGCAACCGAATCTTCGCGGCTGACTTACTGTTACGTCTCGGTCTCCTTCCCCGCCCGTTTCGTGTTGGGTCACGAATGCTGTGCTCTTACCTCTTGTCGTCTCAGAGGGAACAACGCGTGAAGGCTTCCGCCACCTCACTTCAGCTGGCGGCTACAGTAGTACTAGTACTATGGTATGTATCTGCTCAATGTCGGAAATACTAGCCAGGTGCTAAATCAGCATCCTGGTGGTCAGGTCTGCCAACCAGGCGACTGGACGCATGGCCCAAACGGTGATCGGGCCATCCTTCTATCGCGGTCACGCTAGGGAAGAGACGGGGCGAGGGCGTGGTGGTGGCCACTTGCCAGAGCAGGATGGTGTGCAGAGTTGAGCTTAGCTTCAAGGAATTGTCCATGAGAGGCGGACGAGATTTTGGATGGAACGAAGAAGGTGGCCGGCAGAGGTTGCGGAGAGGGGGTCCCGAAGGTGACGGAGGCCAGACCGAAGAAGGTCTTGGTTGTTGGTCGCCCCCGAGGAGACAAGGACGATTGGCCCAGGGTGTCGCATTCATGGCTGCGCATTGGCCATGCTGCAAATCATGGGTTCGGAGGTGGGCCTCCATCGTGATTCACTGCTCCTCTTCGCATAGCTTGAGCATGGGGTTGGTCGATGGCCAGGATGTGGCCTGTCCGATCTTGTCGGCCTGCTTTGCCTGGCTTGCCCGGTTGAGGAGAAGCAAGGGGGCAACGACGGCGGCGGCGGCTATAGTACAGGATGCGAATCTGTGTCGGTAAAACAAAGGACAATGATTTGACTGACAGTCGAACAACAGTGTGCATGCACTACAAGGTGGAGGCAACACAAAGCATCAGGCGAGCGAAGAAAAGACAGGATCCTCGACGCCCCTGTCAGGAAACGGGACGAGTCTCTCTGGTCGAGGGTGTGCGGTGGTGGTGGGCTGGATGTGGATGGCCATGTGCCCACACCTCCAAGAGTGCCCATCACCCGAACGAACCGTGCAAGGTCGACTGTCGATTGCATGGTAGCGTTGACGAGGACTCCGAATATCTTCTCCAGCCGCATGCGAGGACGGGAGCAAGCATTTCGATGAAGTACTTTGAGAAGAGTTCATCTTCGATGATGTTCCTGAGAGCCTGCAACGAACACACACTTGTGGTTGCTTGGGCTGCGGCTTGGAGAAGGAAATCGGGCATTTGCGCGGGGGGGGGGGAAGCAGCATTAAATCCGAAGAATGCATTACAGTCGGCACCAAGCATTTGACTTCGTCACTTGCGACCTTGCTCTCCATGAAGCTCCAGCGGTCTGAGCTCATGAAAAAGGACCAGCATGGTCTTGCAACTGATGGCTGACTGGGCCTCGCGGTGAACCACGCATCTTTGCGCCAGCGCGGTGGAATAATATTGACTTGGGTCGTTGAAGACTTCAGGATGTGGCAGTATACTACTACGTAACCAGTAGGGATACGTGAAGCGTCTGGGAGCATGATATGCAGAAACATGTGTCTGCGTATCAGGTGTGGGCTGATGCCAAGGTGCATGCGCAGTATTTCGCATACCGGTACGCCATTCTTGGTCAGGCTCGAGCTGGTGGCTGCTGTCGGTCGACTCGGAAGAGGGCTGGCGGTGGACGAATAGCCCCGAGAGGGTGCAAGTTCTCGCTTTCCATCGAGAAGAGGGCGAGAGGAGGAGGGCGAGAGACAGAGAGAGAGAGAGAGAGAGAGAGAGACCACTGCGACGACACTGCACAGCATGCCACACCGTTCGGCTGGCCATTGACGCAGAGAGAAGAGAACATTCTGCAGACGGCAGTGTTTGGCGTGGGCTTTCTTCTTCTTAGACGAGAGTACGGCAACCACGACGCCAAGTTGCTCTTCGACGCAGCATCTATACCGAACAGGTTTGCGTCGCGTCGCGTCGTCTTGCCTTGGCCTGGCTTGCGCATATTTGTACTGCCACAGGACCTCTCTACATGCCACCAGGGCAGTATCTGTACGCTGCACTCGTCGTACCTACGACGTAGGTGTGTAATGCTCTCCATCGCGTCTCCTGTCTGGCTTCAAGCGCGGTACTCTATGCCCTCTGTACACCATCAACTTGGTAGGACTACACTGAGTATACTACCCTTGGCCTTGCCGTGTGCCTCGGATCCTTGCTACCCGCTCGTGCAGCAAACCAAGGGGACTTGTCCGTTCCCCATGCCATGCCATGCCATGCTATGCCATGCCGCTCACACTTCTTCTTCCACCGTCCCCTTCGGCTCCCCTCTGAGAGAGACCCAGCCTTTTCTTCCCACCCCTTGAAGCCTGGAAGAGTCCCAGTATCGAGGGCCCCCCCCCCCTCCTCATTCCTTCTCCACACAGCCCAACTCATCTTTGACCCGGCCCCTCCACCCCAACTTGCAGAATAGCATCGTCCATCTCTTTTCTTCTTCGGTAGAGTGCGGATAGCCCGCCCGTCGAAAGAAGAGAGTCCCCTGGATTTCAGTCGCTTCTCGTTCGCAGCCGTAGCCGCAGGCGCATCTCAAAGGCAGCTAATGTACTTCCGCGCGTGTCTAGCCGCAGTGGAGCCGCCATCATCGTTCCCTTCACCACCACCACCACCACCCCACGATATGTGCGTACTACGTAGAAAACGGCGACCATTGCCGTCCATGGCTTGCAAGTATACTGTCACTCATGCACACCCGCAGCCCAGCATACACAACATGTAAGTCATTCATAGTCCCGCTCCCCCGTTTCCGTCCACCCGTCCACCCATGGTTGCTGTACCCCGGTGTTCACTGGGCAGAACAGTCTGGCTCTGTACTGAGACTCATGGGATTCTTTCCTTTGACGGAGGGGTTGTTTTAGTGCTATTCTCAACCTCTTCACGACGCTGGAACAGAAAGTCAACGTTTATTTTGACAACCATGTACCTTGAGTCTTGAATGTTCCACTGGTGACTCTCCTCGGAATCTCGCTCGTCCAATCGGTCCCCCGCCAGACATCGGACCACCCGTAACACTGCCGTTATTTACCCTACATGCGCAACTTGCTGAGGGTTGGCCAGGGCCCTGCAGACACCAAGTATGTCGTCCCTTATTGCTGGTTTTGACATACGACGTAAGGGAGAGCCCGGTTGTAGGTGGCAGAGTCTCAACGCCAAGAGTGAACGACGGCAACCAACTACCTACATAGTAGACCCGATGGGGACTCGTGGCAGCCGTGCAGAGAGGCAGTGTGATGGAATCTTCCAGGCCACTGCGCGTGCAGTATCTCGTAACTGTCATGGGAGTCATCATGATGAGGATGCTTGAGCCTCCGTCGACGACAGGGCTTCCAAACGACGGCTTGGTCCACAGAGACATTCATCTGCAACACGCCCACTACCCTCCCCTCCCCTCCCCCCTCAACCGCGATATGCTCTGCGCAGTCGAGCTCGTGTTTCTCGGGCACTTTCTGCATTTGAGCGGACGAAACAAGCGGTGAAAGCAGTCAGTCAGGCCACCATCCAAGGTTTAGCTCCCGCATCTCCATCAAGAGTCAATCTCGATTGCACAACTCGGCTTACATGTCACATATTTCCTTCCTCCCGAGACTTTCTTTCCTTCGGATGAAGCCTGCATGACGGCCTTTGCCAGACGGCGTCGCCATTGTATCGCTTTGTCCGGCGACTCAGCCTGGCGGGATGCAAAGCGACTCTCGAGCCTCCCGTCACCCCCTCGACTGATGTTAGACTTCCTGCAACTGCAGAAAACATCGCCAGAGTTTTCAGGGCGTTTTCAGGGTCTCCCGCCAGGACCTCCGCGATCGAGCGCCTCTTCTAACGCAGGAAGCCCAACCTTCCGGCCGAGATCAAAGGCAAAGGCTTCGCTTGCGTGTGTGATTCGACCGAGTCAAATCAAAACCTTTCGATTTTTTCGACTTGTCAGGAGATTCTGTTGCGGGTCATGTGTACATGTTTTCCCGACCCGCGTAGCCAACGTCTTCCTTTCTACCGTGATCGGGGAGAAACCGACTCGGGAGAGCTCTCCTCAGCCTGCTTTTGGTTCATTCCTGCGCAGATGCGGATACGGCCTGTTCCGACAGGGGAGCCTGTCTCACGCAATTCAGATGGAGAGCAACGGACCACAGCAGACCGAGGAGGCTGACATGAGAGGCCTGGCATCGCTTCTGCTTCCGCCACGTCTGGGCTTGAGCGAGCGGCCGCCTGCGGCCTCTGGATTCAAGGGCGGCCGATGCCAGGCAGGCGACATGGTAAAACCGACCGGGTCAAGATCCCTTTCGCCTTCCTGAAGTGATCATGATCATATCAGGGCCCGGGTCATATATACCCAGTGGGCGGGCCATAGGTCTCAAGTAACCAGCGGCCCGACTCTCAACGCCTATCTCGAGGACGAAACACAGCTTGGCTGTCCATGGTTTCCGCTCGCCGCAGTCAAGTCAGCCTGCCTGTGCCTGGCCTGTACGCAGTCCAACACCAGCGAGCAGTTCGGAAAACGTCTGGATGTAGTTTAATGGTGGGGGATCTCTGCGAAACAACAGGCTGTTTCTCGAGTGTTGGGATGAAGTGAGGGCTTGACTTTGTCGTGTTTTACCCTGTGCTACAGCCGCGTCTTTTTTAGGGTGACACGCGGGTTCCCGCGACACGCAGGATGGAGACCCGGGGGGAGGGAAAAGACAGATGTTCGGGAGCAATGCCGTGCGACGGTCCTGTCGGGACACGCCAGTCGGAATCCGGGGATGTTCCAAGTCCCTCTTTTTCGTCCTTGACGCCTTGACGAGCGTTGGCCTCGTAAAGTCGCATAGATGGCAGGTACACGTTCGCTTGTCCGATGACAGGTACGGATGGTGAGCCGTGATACGGCCGGCGGGCGAGATGCGTTCCAGAAGTGGTCATGCGGCTTTGGCTGCAAACGATTGACCGAAACATCATCGCCTGCTATCGATGCGACGGCATGATCCTTCAGCACGGGAGAGAGAATGATCCAGCCATGCGACGCGAGCGACCGTTGATGGAAAAGAGTCGCCGGGCTTGCTACTTCCGAGCCCTCGATGAGAGAGTCACACGAGGCTTCTCGGATCAAGAGTCATCAAGATCCCGATCAGGGTCGTTACCAAGACCGAAGCAGCGCCTTTTTTTATTTTTCCCTTTTTTTTCTTTTCCTCAAAAGATTAATAACCTTCCCCGAGGTAGCCAGCTAGGGACACCCTGCCGCTTCTGCTGCCGACGAGCGCGCGGCGACAGCAATCTGGGGATACACAGCAGGAGACGCCATTCGGAAGAGAAAGCGGACAAGTTTGTAATCTAGACGGCCCATGTACGGATACGTACTGGGCTCTGTACCATGTACCTAAGTACCTACCACCGTGAAGACAGTAACAGGCCTCAGCTGGTGCCTGCCGTTATCGGGAAGTACTATGTATGTAGACGCACTGCAGGTGTCGATCTTATCGATAAGAGATAGCATCATCAAAGTTGTACCGATAAGCCACTGCAGACGCCACAGGCCACAGACACGCCGCCTTTGATTCGTTTGTCAGCCGCCCCGCGCCTCACTTCAATCAATTTTCATCATCGAAAAGCTCATCTGAAGACGTCGGAAGCCAGTAGTTGACGGCCTGCACTGCCGTTTTTATATTTCAGAAAAGGGCCGAAACTCTTTACCCGAGAACGACATGACCAGTCTCAAGCGGTCGTTCGAGGCCGATCCTTTCGCCGCCAACATCTCCAGCAAGGTTTACGTCAGGTCGACAAGGAAAGGCAAGGTCCAGAAGATTGTGAGGGAGGTCTACCTGCGTCAAGATATCCCCTGCTCGTCGAAGCTGTGCCAGAGCTGCCTTCAGACAGCCCCCAGAGATGCTGCCGGCAATGGTGAGCGTCATATAAATCCACACACGGCGAGTGGCCGTACATCTGACAATTCCAAGCTCAACCGTTCGTCCTCTCGGACAAGCCCGCCGGGATCAAGGCGTTCCCCAGGGGCCATTACATCGTCCCGGACACCAACGCCCTTCTGAATGCCATGGATCTTTTTGAACAGAGCTCTGCCTTTTACGATGTCATCATCCTGCAGACCGTGCTCGAGGAGCTGCGCAACCGCTCCCTGCCGCTCTACAACCGCCTCGTCGGCCTCACCAAGAGCGAGGACAAGCGCTTCTACGTCTTCTTCAACGACTTCCGCCTCGAGACGTATGTCAACCGCGAGGAGAACGAGACCGTCAACGACCGCAACGACCGCGCCGTGCGCAAGGCCGCCAAGTGGTACGCCGAGCATCTGAAGCAGACCAAGAGCAAAAAGGTCCCCGCCGTCGTCATGCTCAGCGACGACCAGGACTGCCTGAGGAAGGCCAAGGCGGAGGGTTTGGACGCCATGTCGCTGTCCGAGTACGTCGGCGGTCTCGAGGATGGCGAGAGGCTTCTCGACATGGTCGCCGAGTCGCGGAGCTCCGGCTTTTCCAAGAAGCCTGCCGGTCCTCTGTACCCCGAGTACCACACCATGTCCAAGATGATGACGGGCGTCAAGGCTGGCCTGCTTCACCAGGGAAACTTCAACGTGTCGCCGTACAACTATCTGGAGGGCTCCATCAACGTACCGGCGTTTGCCAAGCCCCTGATCGTTCTTGGGAGGGAAAACATCAACCGTGCCGTGAGCGGCGACGTCGTCGTCGTCGAGGTTCTCCCAAAGGACCAGTGGAAGGAGCCGTCGACGAAGATCATCGAGGAGGAAAACATCACCCGCGACGAGAACGCCGACGGCGAGACCGAGACCCAGGACTTGGTCTCGGAGAAGGAGCGCAAGGCCCTCCAGGAGGAGGTGAGGAAGACCCAGAGCAAGAGCACCGAGGGCCGGGCGCAACCAACGGCAAAGGTCGTCGGCATCATCAAGCGGAACTGGCGGCAGTACGTCGGGCACATCGATCCTTCGTCCGCCAGCAAGAGCGGCGGCCAGGGCCGCAAATCAGACAACGTGTTCCTCATCCCCATGGACAAGCGCATCCCCAAGATCAAGATTCGGACGAGGCAGGTGTCCGACCTGCTCGGAAAGCGCCTGCTGGTCACCATTGACGCGTGGGAACGTGACTCACGCCACCCCGTCGGCCACTTTGTCCGCTCGCTGGGTGAGCTGGAGACCAAGGCTGCCGAGACGGAGGCGCTCCTCCTCGAGTACGACGTCCAGTACAGGCCGTTCCCCAAGACGGTGCTCGACTGTCTGCCCAAGGAGGGCCACGACTGGAGGGTTCCTCAGAGCCTAGACGACCCCGGCTGGAGGGACAGAGAGGATCTCCGCAAGCTCCTCATCTGCAGCATCGACCCCATCGGATGCCAAGACATCGACGATGCCCTCCACGCCAGGCCACTCCCGAACGGCAACTTCGAGGTGGGAGTTCACATTGCCGACGTCTCCCACTTTGTCAAGCCCGGCAACGCGATGGATCTCGAGGCGAGCCTGCGCGGCACCACCGTCTATCTCGTCGACAAGCGCATCGACATGTTGCCGATGCTCCTCGGTACGGACCTTTGCTCGCTCAAGCCGTACGTCGAGCGTTACGCCTTCTCGTGTATCTGGGAGATGGACGCGAACGCGGACGTTGTCAGCGTCCGCTTCACCAAGTCGGTCATACAGTCCAAGGAGGCCTTCAGCTACGAGGCCGCGCAGCTCCGCATCGACGACGACTCGCAAAAGGACGACCTCACCAACAGCATCAGGACGCTCCTCGCGCTTTCCAAGAAGCTCAAGCAGAAGCGCATGGACGCGGGCGCCCTGAGCCTGTCGTCGCCCGAGGTCAAGGTCCAGATGGAGTCGGAAACGTCGGACCCCATCGACGTCAAGACGAAGCAGCACCTCGACACCATGTCGCTGGTCGAGGAGTTCATGCTGCTCGCCAACGTCAGCGTGGCCACCAATATCAACGAGGCCTTCCCCCAGACGGCCATCCTCCGCCGCCACGGCGCGCCGCCCAAGACCAACTTTGACGAGCTCGCGGACCAGCTCCGCGTCAAAAAGGGCCTCGAGCTGCGCGTCGACTCGAGCAGGGCCCTCGCCGACTCGCTCGACGCGTGCGTCGACGCGGAGAACCCCTTCTTCAACACGCTCGTGCGCATCATGGCGACGCGCTGCATGATGTCGGCCGAGTACTTCTGCTCGGGCACCCAGGCGTACCCCGAGTTCCGCCACTACGGCCTCGCCTCGGAGATCTACACGCACTTCACCTCCCCCATCCGCCGCTACGCGGACCTCGTCGCGCACAGGCAGCTGGCGGCGGCCATCGGCTACGAGGCCGTGCACCCGGCCGTCCGCAGCCGCGGCCGCCTCGAGGCCGTGTGCAAGAACATCAACGTCCGCCACCGCAACGCGCAGCTCGCGGGCCGCGCGAGCATCGCCTACTACGTCGGCCAGGCCCTCAAGGGCAAGGTGGCCGAGGAGGAGGCCTTTGTCATGAAGATCTTCAGCAACGGTTTCGTCGTGCTGGTGCCGCGGTTCGGTATCGAGGGGCTCATCCGCCTGCGCGACCTGGCCGACACGGAGCCCGACAGCGCCTACGACGCCGAGAGCTACACGCTGACGACGTCCGGCAGCCGCAAGCTCAGGGTCGAGCTGTTCCAGAAGGTCAAGGTCAAGGTCACGGACGAGAAGGACGAGGCGACGGGCAAGAGGGGTGTCAAGATGGAGCTGGTTAGTGCGTGATGGCGGGGGAAAAAAAGTCGACGTGTTTTTGGAGGGGATTGTAACGTACATGGCATGAAACGAGCCCTGAATAATCAAGAGGCTTTCGGATGGCGACACTACGAGAGAGACGGGGAGTCGTGAATTTGTGACGGCTTGACTTTGACTGTGTGATTCGTATGTCGGTACAACACTGGACTGTCCATGGCCACTCAGGTTCATACGTCAGTTATCAAGAAAATGAACATCTGCTGCCGTCCAAGGTCGAATACGCGCATGAAAGGACTGACTGACAATGGCAGCAACAATTCCCGTCTCCGGTATACACACGGCATTTCTGACAACTTTGTCGTCAATCTCAGACAACTAAAGCAATGCTCGACCTCCTGCCGGGATCTCGTGAGGCCTCGGATCATCCCTACGACGATGGCAAGCTGGACGCCGACCCAGGGTTACTCGCTCTATTCGCTGACCTGTGTGTGTGCTGCGACGAAGAAACCCATCAGAGCGGAATAATGCAGATCCTGCAAGGCGGGGTTGGTTGGCTGCAAACTGGAAGTTCTGATGACTCTGCTCGTGAGCAACAAGAGTCTGCAGCATATCTGCGAGCCATTATCGAGGAAATGAGACTGAATGTCGCAAGTGTTGAGGCAACGACTCCCAGGCACCTGGTAGTTGATATCGAGCGGGAATTTCCCAACGACTCATTCAAGGTGTGTTACAAAAGGCTGATAGCATCGAATGAGTCAGACTGATGGCGTCCTAGATGGTGATCGATTGTGGCTCCCGTGCCTCGAAAGAAGAACGATGAGTTGATGGGTAGGGCACATCACACTGCCAATCTGGCAACGGCGCACTCACGAGATGCAACGCCATGCTCGCAACGCACCTGTATTGCGTCTGCTTGGGTTGACGCACTGAAGCAGGTCAGTATCCCAATGTTCCAACATCTCATATCAGATACCCGAGCCAGAGTACAACGAGCCGAGGTTGGCAAAGGTAGGGAGGGGCTTGTTACTGAACATCAGAATACACCCGGATGAAATGTAGTTTGTGTCTATGTGTGGAGACTGAAAAACTTCGGGACGATTTCGAGAGATATTTACCGGGGCCTGCATATGAATAAACGGAAGGCTTTTTTGATTGGACTTGGATGTGTTTTGTACGAGCTGTAGTAGTTCCCAAAGGTGCTCGCAAAGAGATCCCTCGACAATTCATAATTGTGTTAAGTGTGAAATACCTCTCCTACCTTGTGAGCAACCTGGTCACCCTGTCGTGATGCGGTTAGAAGTAGTTCATCGCATCTCATTAGACGCAGTATATCCAGTATCGGGTACTTTAGGTAGAAATTCACCATGGCAGCATGGTAAAACAATCAAATCTCTTCACCGAAACAGTATTGTGGCTACGTCAAAAAAGCAAAAGATGGTTGCGTGTGTAGCACGACCTGGTTTCGATCCAGGGACCTCTGGGTTATGAGCCCAGCGCTCTACCCCTGAGCTACCGTGCTTGTTGCTTGTTGAAACCTTACAAGGTGAACTTGACTATGGAGTATCCACAAAATGAGCACCGCTGCGGTTCGAAATCCCGAAATGGGGCCGATGCAATTTACGCATCAACCTGGTTCTAGCTCTGGATGGAATTGGCTACTTGGTAAAATCAAGTAGTTGGCTATCTTGAAACTGGCTTTCCGGGGTTTATTGCGTACTGACTCAAGTGTTTCATTGGCGAAAGCAGATGTCAACTCCAAAAAGCGTGCTCTCTTCAACAATAATTGTCAATCACATCTGGGTTAATAAAAAGACGGACAAGGTAGCACACGTATTCACCACCTATGCAGATGTATCCGAGTTGTCTTCCAATGCCGACCTCTTGGGACGAGCTAACTAGTCAGTTATCCACCTTGAGGGTCATCGACTCCCAAAACTCAAAGTCCGATTGGGAACTTCACAGTCGGTTAAAGCAACGAAGAAGACACGGTAGCGACGTTGCAATCCCAACTCCAACGTCTCTGGCATGTTACAACGCTCAATGAGTTCGTGGAGGCTGGTGTACACGACAACATCCTCCACCCGACTGACTAGACCGCAAAGGCGTTGGACGAACACAGTGGTTACGGCGAGCCTCTCACGGAAACCAAGGCTCGCGCAAGATCAACGTTTTTCAAGCAAGCACAACAGCCGCCAGTGACGCAACGTGCCATTCATCGTGTGCAGTACCGCGTCATCTTCGTCTCGATACTCGGGACGCCCGGCATCTCGTTCTGGTGAGCATGCCGACCACCACGCGAAGGCTGGCATCGCAAGCGATATCTGGGTACACAGTCACGAAGAAGCTTCGAAACACCAATTAGAGCAACCGGTATCTTCATGATGAAACGAGGTCGTTAATCCCTCCTTTTTTGAAATTTTCCCGTAAGCCGCCCCGAACGCCGAAACGAAGTAGGAAAAAAAAAAAAGAAGCCCGCCAGGCAATGTTTAGGAAAGTTCAACACCCCTCTGATATCATCTTTTACCCCATCGTTCTTGCTCTACACGCATTACTAGGCCGTGATGGAAGAAACCCTACTACTGCTCCATGGCATCCTCGGCACCCGCATCGCCCCAGAGGCCGTCGAGACTGAACTCCTTGGCCCACTCGGTGACAATGGTTTTCTGATCCGGCGCGGCGGAGTTGGTGTCGACGGGAGCGGCGGCGGAATCGCTCTGCACGGCGAGGGTGGGCGCCTCGACCCAGCCCTGGATGCGGCCGTCGCGCCAGTCGGTGACGACGGTCATGGCGGCGGCGTTGATGTTGGGAACACCGCCGCGGCCGAGACGACCGCGCTTCCGGGCGACCTGGACGAGGAAGTCGGTGGTCAGGTCGCCGTCGGTGCGGCTGGGCATCAGGGGCGGGAGGTCGTAGACGTCCGTCAGCTTCTGCAGCAGGTCGGGGGTGGCGGACAGGCGGCGGAGCAGGAGGGTGACGGCGGGAACGGGGTCGTCAATGTTCTTGGGCGGCACGGCGTTGAGGAGGACGAGGTGTGCGTGGGCGTCGGTGGCGTTCTTGAGAGAGACGAGGCCCGAGGTGGAGGTGTTGGCGGAGGGGAAGACGATACCGGGGGAGTCGAGGAGGGTGAGCTTGCTGTCGATCTTGACGGCGCGGATGCTCGTTGTCACACCGGCCTCGGCGCCGGCGGGGCAGGCCTTGGAGGTGCCGCGGCCACCGCTGAGACGGCCGAGCAGGGCGTTGATGACGGACGACTTGCCGACGTTGGGGTACCCGATGACGCCGACGGACACGGCGCGCTTCAGCTGCTTGCTCGCGGCGTACGACTTGAGAGCGCGGAAGAGGTCGGCCGACGTCTTTTGCACCGTGAGCTCCTTGTGGTTGAAGGTCTGGGCGTTGGGGGCGGCATTGGAGGCGCGGAGGGGCAGCGTCGGGAAGTATCTCCTCAGGTGGGTGAGCCAGGCCTGGAGGACCTTGGGAGGGACCAGGTCGATCTTGTTGACGACGAGGATGAGACGCTTGCCGCCGCTGGCAGCGGCCATGACGCTGCGCTCGACGTCGCGCGAGCGGGTGGACTCGGGGTCGCGGGCGTCGAGGACGTAGAGGATCACGTCGGCCTGCTCGACGACGGACTTGAAGACCTTGTCGAAGGCTTTGCGGGAGGTGGCGTTGCCGACGACCTCGTCGACAGGGGCGTCCGAGTCGTCCGAGTCGTCATCGTCATCGTCCATCTCGTCGCCGTCGTCGCGCAGCGTCTTCTCGTAGTTCTGGGCAGCAGCGCGGGCGCTCGCGAGCAGAGCAGCCATGGGGTTCGACTCGTCGACATCTTGGTCGTCGTCCTCGTCCATGACGTCGTCATCCTCCTCTCCCTCGATCGCGTCGGCCATGTCGTCCTCGTCGGCGGCTTCCGAAGCAGTTGCGCCAGTCTTGGCGGCCTTGGCCAGCTCGCGACGCTTCTTGGTCTCCTCGGCCTTGCGTGTGCGGGCCTCCTCAATCTCCTCGAGGATCTTCTCCTTGTAGGGGAAGAGGTTGGGGATGCCGGGGTCCTTCTTCAACTTGGAGCGCCATTCCGGGTTCTTCTTGGCGAGCTTTCTCTGTTTCCTCTGCTTGGCCGCCGAAGCCTTTTCGATCTTGTGGCGAAGGCGGACGGGCGTCCGCTTGGACTTTGGCTCTGGGATGGTGGTTAGAGGAATGCATTCCGGGGATCAGTGAAGCGATTGACAATGTGTACATACTCTTGGGCTTGTTGATCGAACCGGCCATCTTGTCGGGTGCTTGTGAGTGCGGGCAGTGTTGGGATGTGAAAATGCTGGGTTCTGCTGCGACCGCCGAACGAAATTTCGTCCCGGCGGCTTTGCGGTGGCCATGTAACTTTCAAAAATTTAGTGGGAGGTCGGTTTCTGCCTCAGCTCACCGCTCGTTATCATTATCGGGTCTCACCAATCGCCCTCACCGCCTGCCGCTAATCCCGAATCTGCGGCCCCGCCATCTGGAGGGGCGCTCCCCTTCTCCTGGGCTGGTTGCACCTAATGGGTACCTTGTTACAGGCAGTCTCCAGTCTCTCCAGTGGTGGCACAGCGCCCTTCGCCCAGGCACCAGGGAAAAGGCGTGCTGGAACTAGTGGACCTCAACCGCTGGTCAGATGTGCTTACTGGACATGGTGCTGGTCGGTCCGCTGAAAAACTTGGAGGTGGATTGCTCCCACCTGCACTGGCGGGGTTACCAGACTCGTCTTCGCCGACAGCCGTCCACCTTCCTCCTTCCTGCCGTGTGACGATGACTCCCATCTGCCAGCTCGCTCCGCCTCCTGCTTGGCCTGTACCGACTTCACCACACTGCATTCCTAAGAATCATCTTCACTTATAGACAGTTCCCTCTTCTCTCTTTAAATACACACTCAAGCCTCTTTCGAACCTTGCCTTGTTGTAGAATTCACATCGCTGGACTCTGGACGACTTGTTCCAAATCACGTTCCAAATCACAAACAACCCCAAGTGAGTATTAGTACACCGCGAGAATCCATCCAGCTGTCGCATCCTAACAACACCAAAAGGTCAAAAGGTCAAAATGTCATACACGGCCCCCCCACAACGCGTCACTTTCGATGGCTTCCTTTTCGACATGGACGGCACCATCATTGACTCAACGGAAGCCGTTGTAAAGCACTGGCACACGTAAGTCACCAATGCGAACCGTCCATGTATCTGTAGCAGTCAACCCACCAAACAAACCCCTTGCGTCGACCGTCCCCTCGCGACTCCAAAACGCCCCGAAACTGACGCTCTCTGTCCCTTCTCCCTTGCAGAGTCGGCAAGGAAATTGGAGTTGCGCCTGAGGTCATACTCGAAACTTCTCACGGCCGCCGGAGCATCGACATCTTGAAGATTCTGGCCCCTGAAAAAGCAACCTTGGAGTGTAAGTCGTCAGATCTCGCCCAGCCGCCCCTTGCTTCAGCCCACTGCCCACAGTCTACCCACAGTTCAGGGAAGCCAACTCTCACCGCAAGCAAGGGGCCTGCGCTCAGGAAGACGGCCACTGAGTCCTCGTCACAGATACTCGCCAGATGGAGGGGCTGCTCCCGAAACTCTACGGAAAGGACGCCGTCGAGATCCCAGGTGCGAGGGCGCTGCTGAGGGGTCTGATAGACGAGAAGGCTCCCTGGGCCATCGTCACATCAGGCACCGAGCCCCTTGTTGGCGGATGGCTGGAGGTCCTGGGTCTCCCTCGCCCGGAACACCTCGTCACCGCCGAGTCCGTCGAGAATGGCAAGCCGGACCCGACGTGCTACCTCATCGGGCGGGAGAAGCTTGGCCTGCAAGACGCGTCCAAGCAGGTCCTCGTACTCGAGGACAGTCCGGCCGGCATCAAGGCCGGCAAGGCCGCCGGCTGCAAAGTACTCGGTCTCGTCACAAGCCACACCGCTGAGCAGGTCGCGGGCGCCGAGCCGGATTGGATCGTCAGGGATCTGGAGTCGGTCAGGATCGTCGAGCACAGAGGGGGTGTCGTCACCTTGGAGTTCTCCAACGCCCTTGAGTTGACGTCTGAGGTCTGAGGTCTGAAGCCTGGGGCCCGGGGCCTGTGGAATGGAGGCTCTGCTAATGAACCGATAAAACAGAATAGACTTTGTTGCGATAGACTCTAGTCTCTTTTGTTGCCCCTCTTGTTCGACCCGCTCCGCACAAGGGAGATACTGCCAGGGATTCCAAGGGCTTGCAAAGGCTGAACACGACAAAGACCTTGACGTTCGCCTTTGAGCTTTCACGTGCCGTCGGTTCGTCACTTGCCCGAGAGCCGGCGCGACCGCTGCGTCGAGAAAAGTGCAGTCTCACATACCCGAGCATCTGAAGTTGCCAACACGTCAGTCACGTCAGAGGTTCCGGGTAGGATTTTTGATCTCGCACCAGTACAATGTCGGTGTAACGGCAAAGCAGGCTGCCCTTTCCATGTGCCCTACTCGGGACCAGCACAGAGGACATGGGACCCAAGACTTGTCTTGCATGCCGGGCGAGGAAGCACGCCGCCGGTCGTGTCTCGATCCGGTGCAACAACAGCGTCCAAGAATATCCAGCTCCGGGCGAGTCTGTGGCCCACGACCCAGATTTGAGTGTCTCGAAATGCCCTCGCCACCTTGCACGGCGCTCGTGCACGTCATCACGATGCGGATGTAGAGTGCCGCCTGCACCTGGGCAGAATCACAGTCAGCAAGACAGGATCAAGCGCAACACACGCCCCTTGGACAGCTTGAATCGCATCATGATCCCGAATAGCCATGGCAGGGCCAATGCAGCAGTTTGTTATGAACCAGGAAAAGCAAGTCTGAGCAAGTGTCGGGACCAATGAATGGCGCAAACGAGAGTCAAGGGCCAAAAAGCAAGTACCCAAACCCTACGATCGTTTCACGACATGGCCGTACGGATGGATATACATAGCAGGGCGCTATTTTGGACTCGGGATGGCTCATGCCCGAACTTGTGCAGAACCCATCGTTACCGACTCCGTGGGTGTGGCGCAACTTTGCATAACGGCGAACCGTCTTGGACCAACGGCAGCTGGGCACACATCCGTGATACGGTTGTCGAAGACCGTACCTGCAAGGTCCCGAGGGGGCAATCATGACCTGTCAGCACGGGGGTTTTCGTTGTTGCTGACGCCACGGGTACCCACAGAGCCAGACAGACAGGCAGCTCGACCGGATAGGGGTGGGACGAACTGGAGGCAAGGTGATTTCGCGTCCAGCATCTTGCAGCGAGATTTGGAGATCTCGACGCCCTTGCTCCGGAGTGTTGCTCAGGTTGGCGATGTGTGTAACGGCTCGAGTCACACCGAGCTCGGGTCGGCCGCGGATGCTCATATTGACAAGGGGCGAGCGTCGGGCAGCAGCGGAAATACTGCTTGCAGACACAGATGGCCCGTCATCCTAACGCTTTTCTGTCTCTATCTCTATGTCCCTTTGGTGAACATGTTGATGAATATGCGACTTCGGCCGTGAGAAGGGCTGGCGGCGGGGCTTGCCGAGACACTGATGTGTTGGCACGCACTCAGCAGCCTACCTCGCCGTCATGAACATGTAGTTCCGAAGCGTCAAGTGGCTGATGATTGTTGTTGCCGCTGCGCCTCTGGTAATCAGCAAGTTCCCGACGATGCTGGTCCAGCTCGTGCCACGACACACACACGCCAGACTTCATATGTGGGCAGGAAGGGACTGTTCTCGCGCTAGGCCGACACAGGCTGTGGCCGCGAGAGCCGTCTCAGGGCACATGACCGTGGCTGAGGTGGGAGGCATCTTGTGTAGCCAGGCGGGAGGAGCCCAAATAGCAACAGCCTCGTCTTCGGCTTGATGTTTGCTTTCGTACCGGATACAGGCCACAATGTAAGCGCCTTCACAACCACCACCGACCGCCCTTCTGGGTCGGGAGCAAACGGAAGTCTACACGACGCTGGCCAAGTCGACGACGAGGTAATGTCGGATTTCTGAAGTACCAAGTCCAGCTTGCTGTGTCGAGACGCGACGACTACACTAACACGGAGGGAGTACGGAGTACGTGACAGCTGCCATGTGGCCCAAGTAGACCTGGAATTCTCATGGCGCCTAGAGCCAGACGGTCGGGTCGGGTCGAAAGGGGAAACAATGCGGCGTCCTGCCAAAAGACGACTCGTTTGGTTTCCCTGGCGGCGGCGACGGCGGCGGCCTCTGTTTCGTGCGCGATACAAAGGGCGAACAGCCTCGTGAGAAACGTCTGGCTTTTTTTTTTTTTGCCCATCTGCATCCGTATCCATGCGTGGTAAGTACGGATAGTGTATGCGTACTACGTATGCGTACTACGTATGCGTAGGCCACGAGAGAATGCGACTTCTTTATTTCGTTGGTACCTTGCATGGCGACTCTGTCGCACGCCGCACGAGCGCACGACAGGGGGGGGGGGGGGGGGGGGGGGGGGGCCCCCCTGCCCCCCAGGGGCGCACGAAAGGGGGGGGGGGGGATGGGGCGGCGGCGTCCTCCTGCTCCTCAGCCGGCACACGTTCGGTAGCGGAGCCGACAGACAAGACTGACTCGAGGTGACCTTGTCGGGGAGGCTGTGCTAAAACACAAGCGAGCGAGAATAAAATTGTGCCCGCGTGGGATTGGGTAGGTCGTCCGCATGGGAAACGGACCGCGCGCTCCAGCCCGGCCGCGGTCCCTCTCTATGGCGCGCGCGTGATACTTGGTATTACATCGTAGTAGTAAATAGTAAGAGCATACGTACTGTGTACGGAGTATGTGCTACTACCAGGTATGAGCGTGCATACGGATATAGTAGTGTAGTATCCTGTCCGCATACGTGACGACGACGACGACGACGACGACGACGACGACGACGACGAAGCGAGTGTCGAGTGGAAAAGCCCCCCCTCCGTCTTGCCGTGCTTCAAGTACTTACTGTGTGTATTGCTGTTCTTGAACAGTATATACTAGCGACGTCAAGAAGTCCGCCCATACCGCGTGCGCAACAGATCTGCGTCCACGACGGATGCCATAGTATCCGGATAACCGTGAGGATACAGATAGATACCCTTGACCGAGTTTAATGAAAAGAGGCGCGGACCCGCGATTTGTGCGCAGGGGAGGTTGGAATACATAGCAAGGGCCACCCACCGAGAAGGAGCGAAAAACAAACGACGCCGACATGCTTGCCCCCTTGGCCCCTCGTGCTTTGCCGGCAGAAAACGAGTGCGCAGTGGCAGTGCGCAGTGGCAGTGGCAATGGCAGTGGCAGGGGCAGGGTCGGCATCCCATCCATCCCACCCATCTCAAGTCATCTCGTTCATCTCATCAGTCGACGCGTCTGGCGCCGCACGTGGCCGCCGGGGCCCAGTTTTGGTCCATGGTCCATGGTCCACGGTCCACATCCACATCCGCTCTTGAGCTTGACTCCGTGATCCATCACCTCCAACATCATCATCCATGTGATGACATACACGTACGGGTGCTCCAGATCACTCCATCCCCGACTTGGTAGCATTCAGGCCACGGGCCTCTTAGTACCGCCCACATCGCATCCGATACCACTGCTGGATTAATATATATTGCATCCGTACGGAGTACTCGTATATTAACGACCGTGAGGCCCGAGCAGAGCTTAACGAGGTGGCCGAGAGCCCCTTTTGGCTGCAGCGGCTGTGTACGGCTTTTGTAGTTGATGCTCCGGCCATGTTTTCGTGTCCTAAACCCAAGCTTCGCTGCATACATGGTACTTGTAAGCACATCGCGCTGGTGTCTCAACATTGGGGGTCAGCCCCGCCGACAGAAATATGAACATGCCACGATGCGCATTCCAGAAGGGTCCCAGCCTGAAGACGCATCTTTGTTACCGGCTTTCGGTCGTACCATGACCGCTCCGGTGGATCCATCAGGTATCGGCCTTTCGGGCTTCACATGGCCTCCACGGGGCGGAACAGACGACACCTGCGCCGGATGGATCACGACCCAGGGGGTTGGGTGCGCATGCTGGCTGGGGAGTCTGACCAAAATAGAACCCGCTTCACTCGGAACCCTCCCAGCCCAGTTCGCAGAGAGCTTGGGGGTGTCGCCTCCTGCCGAACATCATCTCCGGAGCGCGGCTTTCTCGCATCGTCGATTCGGACGGGACCGGGGTTGACCGACGAACACATGGCAAGGCGACGTGTCCGGATCCGTCATCTTCGGAGGAGTTGCATACAAGCCGAGGAGAAACGGACTAATTAGTTGATCATGAATCCTCTTCACACTTCTGTTGCACTCCCTGGTCTCCATCATCAATTATGACGGGACCTCCCCAATGACCAGTCTACTTTGCGCTGCTTGGTTCTGGCTGTAAACATTGCGGACGCGTCACGGACACATCAACCGCGACTGCGTTCAGCACCTTGTTGATGGTATTGACGCGATAAGATGGAGATGATGGCGGTCCAGTCCTTGGCACGCCATCACCTCTCCAGCTCCATGCAGTCGCATCGTACCTGGACACACAACTTCGCACGCAGGTCAAAGGTTGTAGCACATGCGAATGGCGGCGGTCCGTAAAGTAACCACCCCACGCCCACGCCACCGTCCCGTCCCGTCTGTAATGGAAGTTTGTTTTTTTTCTTTGTGAGTGGTGGAGCTGTTAGTGACTGCGAATCCACGAACTGCGAGCTGTTGATGCTGCGCCGTGTAAGCCAGCCTGTTAGTGCCTGTTCGAATGGCATAACGACAGAACGGCATCGCGCTCTGTCACTTTAGTGCAGCAGATGTTAGTCAGGGGTACCATCCATCTCCGAGTTTTGGACCATATCGTGCCAAAATCTCACTGACCTTACTTGTACAGCGCAATTGAACCTTGCAACGACAACCACTGCCGAATGATCGGCAAAACGTAAAAACCTGGACCTGGTCTGCGATGACAAGGCCTACCGGATCAGTCCTACCCGAGAAACGTCACCTGAGAGTAGTCGGGGCACGATCGACAGCTCAATTTTCTCGGTTGCTAGATACTTGTGCGACGGGAATGGCCAAATCCTATGGAAACCGTTCAAAAGATTGAGCCGTAGGAAAAGCCTGTTCTTCCGCACCGAACCGAGCCAGCGGCTTGCTGCTGGAGTCAATCGTGGTGACGGTAAAAACAGACTTCTCGGACGAGCGACTCAAGCCGACGCAAATGGCGCTCGACACTGGGTCCCAAGTGTACACCGAGACGGCGAGCCGAGCGAGTCGCATTGTCTCCAAAGTTGTACTACCGCACATTCTAAAGAAGACCTAGCAAAGAAGGTGCGAATTGCTCGCCTGGTGCCTTTTGTACTGCCAAATCCACCGGCGAAAACAGACCAGCAAGCGCAGTAAGCAAAGTGGCGCGATGTTACTCTCAAGCTTACGCTGCCTGGTGTTGTTATCAGGATCAGCATCAACTTCCCGTCTCCCCAAAAAGCACCCACGTCTTTTGAGGTTGGGTGCACGACGAGCTCTCCAAGCTTAACAGAGTCCACACATCTCAAGCACCAAGAGGTACTCTGCGGGGGTTTTAATCAACTTTCAGAGGCCACCGAGCCGGACAAAAGGATCTGATCGCCGTTCAACTTTGAAATGCGTGACGAGGCGGTGGACGTTGGCAAAATTACCATCATACAACACTTGTTTGTGCGCACTGTTCCGAGGGATCAGGAAAGACCTGGGCAGCCTTTACAATGCCCGGCGTTTACGGCAAGATGAGTCGAGATGCTCGCTGTTAACCACGCGGGTAGCAGCATTTCGAGGTCGACAAATCTGTGAGCGTAGGAATCGGCGAGGGCTCCATAAATAGTACAGCGATGCAACCCTCCTAATCGTGCGACTCTGCGGCGGTGATGATTGAGAGCAAGGGACACCCTATCATCTTGTGCTGACAAGCAATCCGGAGAAGGGGTCGTTGCCCGATGTGGGGTGCTGCTCTGCACAGGGAGGGGACAGAATCGCGGATGGTCGCGAGCACGCATCGAAGCGGAGGGGTGGTAAAGAAAAAACTGCCCGCGGTCTGAGAAGGCGAGGCCTGGAAGTACCGCAACCTGAAAATGTAGCTCTTTCCTCATCTCACAGTGTCGCAAGTTGTCTCCGGGTTTGTGATGGGAAAGAACTGTCGAGATTTGTCGGCTGGACTTGACGGACTCTGTGTTCCGTACTATGTAGTATAGAGGCTCACACATCGGTCAAGCAACGGACTGCGCCTACTTTGCTCTACGGCCGAGAATTACTGCGGTACTGCCTAGTTAGTAGCCGATGCAGAACAGCCTTTGAGCAGGTCACACCGTGGTAAGCTGCAGCAGTCAGGCTGGGGGCGCATGCGGTCGTGATATGATTCAGGCCAAACCCATCACACTGGTCATCCGAAGGCTGCTGCAAGATGTAGTGCGACGTTGCGGCGGGGGAAGACGGGAATGACGCGCTCTAGAGCTGACCAGGCATACACTGCGTGGTAAGTATGCTGGCTTCATGCCAACTGCCAATATCGGGCTCACACTGAAGTTACAGTTTGCTGAAGTACGTGAGAATTCTCCTTCACATCGGTTGCTCGACAACGATGCCTGAGTCGCCAAGTGCACGAGAACACAGCGATAGCGGTGTATTTTGCCGACGTATCCGTACCGGCCGGTGGTTGGACGATGGATGAGTACTGACGAATCTTTACCGAACAAGGTGTAGGCTTCCCGCAAGAGACGGTGCTACTGAACGGGAGGGAACCTCCTTTGTCGTGCAGCAATGCCATAACCAACGGCAAAACCAGACAGACGGCACAACAGGCCGGTCTCGACCCGGAAGCGCGGACTTGCTGCCTGTGGGTGTCATCACAGCTCGGCGCGGAGTGAGACAAGCGGAAGCTGGCGGTGGTCTGCAAAGGTGGGAGGGGCACCTGAGCTAGCTCGCGGGAACAGCGGTTGGTGCCTTGCCCCAAGAGCGCCATGGCAAGGCCTAATTTCTTGATCTGGGAATCCGGTGGGCGTTGCTGAACCCTTTTGAGTTGGCGTGTGGACATTCCAGGCCAAGAACGAGTCAGCCAACGATGAGAATGTTGCCCTTTTTGGTGACGAAGGTCAAGGGCAGCTGGGATGATGGAGATCTTAGCAGACCAGGTGCTGCAGACCGCTGTCCACTTTGGCCACTAGGATTGCGTGATGCGTGATTCGAGAGAGGGACAACGGGTTGACTGCCTGCTGCAGACAACCTGGAGTGTTGCATCGCGTGCACGATGAGAGCAGTTTGAACGCCGTGAAGCGTATCGTTGGGGCGGCTGCCACCCCAGCAGAAACTGTCAGCTGATCACCCACGAATGGGCATGAAGAGGTCTTTGTGACGAGGAAAAAGGAGAAGGGCAAAAAAGCCAGTGAAGCCGCAGCGTCTTGGGCGTCGTCGGCGTGCATTAGTGCAGCCAAGCTCCAGGGGCATGGCGACAGTATGTAGACTCTCGCAGGATGGATGACAGGGGCCGCTTGAGCCAACGAATCGCATACGGGCCATTCTGGCAGGCAGAGAGCGATTGACCGGGGTCAAGAGGGCGGAAAGGGTCGGAGAGCTGTGGTGGGCGGCGGACCTTGTCCCAATCCATCGTGGAGCCTGATTCTCTTCGGGCTCAGAAGCTGAAGTGGCAGAGGTCAGACAAGTCCGTCGACGGCCGGTCTGCTGGTCGCAGTGGTTGCTCCATTCGTCGCGTGGCCGCATGGGCAGACACGTAGTATTGTAGGGCACAAGGCCGGGCGATGTGGGAGAATCGGAGGGAGCTTTGATCAAGGCTACCGTCAGCGCGGTGACGGTGAGGATGACGCCGACGGTGATGTGGGGCGAGTCCGGCGGAATTGGGTTTACCGTTTGGCAGGTGGTGGTGATTGACGCTGCTGGCACCTTTCGTTCTGCACTTGAAGGGTCGATCCCGCCTGTTGGTGCATAGTTAGTCGGGGTAGTGGGTTTCTTCGAAATAAGAAGGCTAACTAGCCCTGTCCAGGCGTCAAGACTCAGGTGTACTGCTGTGCTCGACGAGGCGGACGGCTCGAAGGGCTCATTTGGCAGAAATGAAAACTTTAGGTGACTTCACTGACAGCAGGGTCAAAGCTTGTGTCGAGGCTTATCGAGGCTGGTTGACATGACGAACGGCTTCCATTGAACACGAGATTGTGGTGTTCAAGCAGCTGATGGAGCGCAGGATCCGTGGGTTTCCGCCGCCTGAAGAACGTTGCGTTGAGAAATATCGGCCGCATGGTCGAGGAACCCCTGCCTTTCACTCGGGAAATGTCAGGTCACGAGCACAGGATCGACCAAGGCACGCCAACATAAATTCGGTGCAAATTAATTAATCACGAAGCACAGCAAGTAAGTAGTCCCCTTGGTGCGTACCTGCTGTGCACGTTTGCCCGTAAGGCGGGAAGGAATGAGCATACCAGCAAAGTACCTTGCTTAGTATGTAAGCACGTAAGGTACCTCACCTCAGGTGCTGGGCCTGGCCAGAGTGAATGTGCCACACTTTCTTCAGTGGGCCCGTAGCACGCAATGACCTGGAGTTCGTGATTGCCCATTTTTGAGTTTGCGGCAAGAAGAATGGCAGTTGCAGTTGCATTTACACTTACTCCCAGGCCACCTGCCTTACCTGACCTACGCAGAATCTTCCTCCGAAAAGTCAGAGTCAGGCCATGGATAGATTCAGAAGAACAAAGGCACTATGGCACAGAAAGAGATATAGGGCTGAGCTTCCGTCGGCTGATAAGCGTTGGCTCCCAGAATCAAGATGGAGTCTGTCAATATGAAGGCCTTATTCCCCGAGCCTACCTTGCTCAGTAAGGTCTCCTCCGGCCTATCGACTGTTCTTGTTTCCCCGATTGACTTTTGTTATTGACAGCAGCTTTATTTCTCGCCTTTTCTCCCCTCTGCCCCCTCGACATATCGCGGTGTAGTTTTTGTGACATGAGTCCCCGACAGTCTATTTCTGATCAGCGGCAATTGCAGCTTGTCGGGCTTGAAGTTTCTGCCCGGACCTGTGTGTCATGTATTATTCATTGCACGCACGTTCTCTCCCAAACATTCTCCCCAACCTTGCCCTTGATAATGTCCGCTTATCCTTTGCTCACCTTCCTTCCCTAGACATGCAATCCACCCACTCACTGTATTCGGTACAGTGAATTCGGGCAGTAATCCAAGCAGAGCACTTCGTACGTGGAGAGAGACAGGAGAAGACGCGGGCATAGTCCGCGTCGTCTTGGTCAACTCTGCCGGCCAGCCCGTTCGTTACCTAGACTGACGACAACCCAGCACGTCGTCGCCGATGGCTCGTCCGTGTGTTTCGAGGCTATGCCAATCTATTCTACACTTCGTCGGCTGCAGGATGAAATGGCAGGAGTCGTTCAGACAGGCTCTGGCGAGAGAAGAGGAACGACCCGTAACTCATCTCTTCGTGTGCTCGTACTGTGCGGCTCTACCAAATACTGCACAGTAGTAGGCATGTCTACCTCTCAGTGGAGGACCAAACCCGCGACGACCACGCTTGCCTTGAGTTGGGTTAGTGTCTCGGTACCTTGTTGGCTCCGTGCCTTCTTTGCCTGCCGTACCGCATACATGCATACACACCTGGTAGTGTCATAGAAGAGACTACTCGCAGGCATGGCAAGATAACCAACCATGCCATAGGCCAGGCAAGGCAAAGGCACAGGGCCACGGGTGCGGAGTGCTGGTCTCCATAAGCCACCCACAATGAGGCAAGGTTATGGTACCTTCGATGTTTTGCGGCTTTCGCCTTACTTCAAGGTACCAAGGGGGTTATTTTCTCGTGCAGGGCATGGTTGCGCGCCGTACCTGACTCTGTCACAGAAGCCAAGCAAGGGGGGAAAAGAGGGCATGTCCATCGCTGCACCACAACTACGACCCACCCACGCGGCTCCAGCGTTTCGCCTCTTGTGGCTCGGGGCGAGACCGACCAAGTGTAGCGGCCACCGTCAACAGCACAGCAGTCGGAATTGGAAATCGGGGCGGGCACGAAATGAAATTGTGGGGTTTCGAAGACAGCCCAGTCAAGGCAGGAGGGCATGGCATGGCAAAGCAAGGTGGGCAAGGCAAGGCAAGGCACCTTGACGGACTCGGCATTCAACGTCAACTGTTACATCCCGACGTTTCTCCCTCATCTACGCTATGACGGGTTACGGCGAGATTTTGACGACGACGACGACGACGACAAGCACGACGACGTTGAGGACCAGGCGACATTCCACGGCAGTTGACTCGCTTCCTCCTCCTGCCTAAGTAGCTAGTGGCAGGTAATCTTCACCCCCGATGAGATTCCGACGACTGCCCTAACCTACTACTGTAGTAACCTGGTAAGGTACCTTAACCTACGAGGTACGCTACGCCAAACCACACACCCACCTTAAGGCACCTAAGGTACCCAGTAGGAGGAAGCTACCTCCGCGTCCACCTACCTGCAGTTTCCTTCAACGCGAGTCTAGCCTTGGAGGTTTTACGCCAACTGGGAGCCGGCCATGTCAACTCGTCCCGTCAATCACCTTCCTCTTCTTAGTGTGGAATTGGCTTAGCTGAATGAATGCCATATACAGTGAGGATCAAACAAATTATCTTCCTATTGGTTTTCACACTACAAGTGTCTGTTCGCCATTGGCATCCTCTTTTTCCACGACATACGACTGAGTGACTTTTATTTCCCCCCTCGCCCAGTCACCCATCAGCCACGGGCGTTTTCTCATTTGGCGAGACAGCATACGGCGTAGTGTATGTATGACGCACAGCAATTGCGATCGTCACTTGACGTCAACTCTTATTTTTCGGGGTTACTTTCCCGCCTCTCTTGTCGGTAAGTGTCTGGTCTTCATCCCGTCAGTTTGCTGCTGTCCAATTTTTTTTACTGTTTTTTTTTTACTCTTGATGCTTTTTTAGTCTTCCTCGCAGAAGGGGAAAAAAATCTTCAATCAACTTCTCAGTCACTTCTCGGGGCACTTCGTCCATGCCGTTACTCCTCGACAGATGCCTGCAAGTAATAGCATCATCGACGGTCCGTCCTGTGGCTCCCTCCACACCCACACATGTCCTCGGTCAACTTGCACCAGAACTATCCACATCAGCGCGACGACTCGGCTGCCCTGAACTACGAGAATCCGCTCTGACCAGTCGCGCTGAGATGCCTCGCTCTCTTCTCTCCCGGCCGTTATGTCAAGATGCTGTCAGTAGCGGACATGTACGGGTACTTAGAAGGGCCACTCAACACAGACACCCACACGTACATTCACCACATTGGCAACTTGCTCCGTCTACCTGTCGTCCGTTGTCCGTCAGCCAGAGGCCTCGCCGACGCCGCCTGCCGGCCCTATCTTCAGCCCAAGACAGGGGGACTGTTGTCCAAAGTTTTTAGTGTGGTACCAGTGAGCATGGGGGCGTAGTCCAAGCCCAGGGACGCAGAGACGCTTCAAGGACCAGGGTCTGTCGCTGCTGTTGCCGGGACCAGGGTCTGTGGCACTCACCTGCTTGGGAGGCAGTCTTGCATGGGATGACATGAGCAGGGGCGTAGCATGGGGGACGTGTGGACGTGTGGACGTGTCTTGTGGACGTGAAGGGTTCACCTTTCGTTCAGGTTCGCTCAGGTGGGTGCAACCATCTCCCATCCTTTTCAGCAACCACCACGACGTCTCGGTCTGAGCTGGATCCAGGTCTGCGCTTGCGCTGCACCACATACTTGCAAGGACACTGCACTACGACTACTTGTTCGCGAGAGCGTGCGTTCCGAGTTGCAGTCGTATCCGCGGGTCAGCTCTGCCTGCGCGGCCACGACCCGATCACCAGAGACACACTTCCACTCTCGACCTCTACCCGTCGGCTGCCGAAGGCGAGCCAGCTCCTCCTCTGATCATGAAGCGTACGTACTACGTACACTGCAAGCATACGGTCTGGAGACGGACGAACGTATCGTACCTACGTAGTGGTACCATACCATGCCACCAGGCCTGATTTCCGCCTTGATTCTGCATACGCAGGCGCATGCATACTTTTATGTACAAACACATCCCCTCACAGCAAGGTGCCATTGGCTGCACAAGTAGTGTAGCTTTTGCAGCATCGACAATTACGGACACAATGCCCACCGTCGACGAATCCCAGCCTGCTCAACGACACCTCCCCCCCAACGCATCGTCGTCATTTGTCGTCTGGTCTACGGATACTGAGAAGCATAATTCCCTTAGAAACACACGGACACTTTGTTTTTTCACACAATCTGCACCTTGTACTGCGTAGCTCTCCGGCGCCACTACCGGTCTCTGCCTTCGCCTTCTCACGATCCTATCAGTAATGTACCGTGTCGCAGTACGGTACCCACACGGGGTCTCTCTCCTTTCTCTGCCCTTCTTCTCTGCTGCGCAGGTGGATTTACCTATATACACTATCCGTACTGCTACTCCGTACTTGTACAGCGTTCGTCTAGCCCCAACTTCGTCAGAAAGCCTGCCCCCCCTGCTGCTCCCTTGGTCCCCCATCACCTCCACTCAACATGATCTTCTCCCTGCTAGGGGCTACCCAGTGGTCAGCGTGAAAGGGGACCCCGTACCAGTCGACATCGTCTTATGTGTATCCGTATGTCCTTGCCCATGCTTTGCTGCCGCATACACAGTACAGTACCGCGACTTACACGCACGTTCGTCTGCCATGGTGTACTCCGTACTCGCTCTAACTACCCTCTCTCTCTCTGATGATGGGTCGAGGGCCTGAGTTGATACTTCTTCTGCCTCTCACCCCCCTCCCCCTCCCCTTCCGTCACTCTATCCTTTCACTCCTCTCTCCTCTCAAGTCTTGTCTGTGCTCCTCTCTTTGAGCCCTTGCTTGCACAGATCGGTTCCTCGCCCTCGAGCCTTGGGGGCTCCTGTACGGATACCTGTAGACCTTGACCTGTCTCACCTCTCCACAACCCTTGTTGACCCTTCCTTCTCCCGCTTGTCCTCCCCCGTCCCGTCTTAAAGCGGACAAGTCCCCCGATCTTCTGCTCCCGACTCCCGCGCCTACAACACCCACGTTCACTCTTCGGATCTTTCTCTTATTATCAGGCCTCTCTCTGGTCTTCTAATCTTCAGTCACTCTTTGAACCTCATCCCCGGCCTTGCTACGCTGCGGACCCGTTAGGTCGTCGTCTCTCGTTACTTATTCCAGAATACCATACCGCACTTGCACACTGCTCCTTGACCTATCGAATCTACACTCGCTCTACGCACTAGTTCATAACTCCATATCACCCTTCGAACCTCTGGCATATACCCTTTCAGCCAGCTCTCCCAGCATCGTGACACGATCTCCGGATACCATGGCCTACTTCAACAACTTCCAGCCGTACGACCACACGGCCTTTACGCCAACCTTTCCACGTTACTACCATAATGAGCCTTACGGCCAGGAAGTCTTCGCCCGCCAAATGGCCATGTTGAACCAGGGCATGGTGCAAGGTCACGGCGGGAAGACTACCGAAACGAAACCCAGACTCTCCAAGGACGAGGTCGACAGGCTGGAGAGTGAATTCCAAAAGAACAACAAGCCGACCAGCAGCCTGAAGAAGACCCTCGCTGAGAGCATGGGAGTGGATGTGTCGAGGATCAACGTCCGTCGTCACCCTTGATATAGACCAGTACCTGTGCTAACTCTACGTAGAACTGGTTCCAAAACCGACGTGCCAAAGCAAAGCAGGAGAAGCGAACGCGGGAGATTGAGGCTCGACAAAAGTCAGAGCAAGTTGCCGAGCCCACGACGGGGAATTCCGATACTGTGAAGGAGTACTATGCTTCGAATGATCAGGATGAGGATCTCCGCCCGTCTTTCGCTCCGTTCCCTCCCGCCAAGGCCACCACCTCTGAGACGCGGTCTGCTCGCGAGAGCCCGTCGGCAGAGGAGGCTGAGACCACCAGCACGCCAGACGATACCTCGCAAAAGCCATGCGAGAACGACTCGGAAGACGCCTCCCCAGCGTCAATTCGCTTGCAACATGACGACGCGGACATGATTTTTTTCCCATCCGCCGACGCCTTTTTCTCGACGCAGCCTTCGTGCGACTACTCTTCTCCTCTTACATCGGAGGCCAACAACCAGGCACCGAGTCTCACGCTCTCGATACCCAATCACTATGTGCCTCAGCTGGTTGAATCTAACAGCACCTCGTCAATGTCTTCCTTCCATCACTTTTCGGGGTCCGCCCATGTGGACGACTGTATTGCATCTCACTTCTTCCCCCACGGCTTCACGGAACCCATCGCCGTGGACATGAAGCAAGACCACGTGCAACTAGACGACGCCAGCAACGCCTTGGACCAATTCTCGCCAGAGTCCATGTCACGCTCTCCCCCGGAGATCCACACGCCTGATTTCCCATTCAGGTCGCCTTCCACAGTCGACATTGCAAGCAGAAGGAACATCAAGCGGCCTGCGCAGCTTCTAAGCACACGCAGTCAGTCGTACAACCTTTCCGGGCCCAAAACCGGCATCGAGCTGTCCAGGCGAACGGAGGCGGTGAGCCCCATGCGACGGGTTACGTCGGCAACAGGCCACTTCCCTAGGGGAATCCAGAAGGCCAGCAGCGCCGGGCCTCGGTCACCCATGTACTTGGACCGCAACCAGGAGAGTATGATTTTGCAGCTCGCGTCACACTCACCATCACGCGGCTCAGTGGCACCACCGACACCCAACACGCCCCTGGTGCCGACTCAGCAAAACATTCGCGAGACGACGGTCTCATCCATGTCGTCGGACGAGGACAAGATGTACAGCGTACAGGCCAACCTGATGGTGCCTCACTACCCGATGGACCCGACGATGAGGACGCCGCCCGACACGCCCGGGCTCATGACCAACATGTCCAGTTCTCTCCTGGGCGGGTTCGACTACAACATTCCCGACGAGCCGCTCGCGACACCGAGCTTCGGCGGGTTCGAGCAGTGCGACTTGTCCCTCATGTCAGCCAGCGTACCCAGCTACGTGACGCAAGGTTGTGCAAGCCAGCCGGTAACGCCCGGGTTCGCATCCGGCAACATGGGACCGGCTTTCTTCTCGTCGTACGGCGGCGGAAACACCGAGTACAACTGGTCAGACGCATGCCCGGTGTCGACGAGACCATCACCTGAGCAATCAAAAGCAAGACAGTTTCAGTTCACCACGAACATGACACCGCAAGACTTTCACGCGGAGTAGACGTGTGAGCGAGACGGGGGGTCTTGGGGCTCAGCTCGGTGGCGTCAGCTCGACACCTTGCTGAGCCGCGGTGCATTGCACAACTACAACAATAACAACTACACTATGGCGTTCTTTGGACGGTACGGGTCTACTCTTTGTCCATGGCTACTGCTGTTCCTTTCACAGGCATGTTGCCTCGGTTCTTGCTGGCACGCGACCAGCAACGATTTCTCTTAACGATACCGACATCTATAACATACAAAAGAAACCAACCATTTAATGTAATGATACACACACAAGTTGTCATGTCCTGCTGGAGGCGGCGCTTTTTGTTGGGGGACGAAGAAGAGGAAGAGCCACGGAATACCCAAGGGATCACGGGAGGTGGCCAGGAAGAATGGGTTACGGGTACCCCTGTCGGAGCAGATGACCTGCTTGAATCTGAAGGATATCAAGGGGGATGTTTTTTTTTCGGTCCAGGTGCGTAGAAGAGGGCCGAGTAAGTCCGCGGTGCAAGGCACCCAAAGGCACCAAGAAAAAAGAGCGTTTAGCAACAGGTAAAACCTGAACGGTATGTCCAGGTTCAATTGATCACCAAATACAAAAAGCGGGCAACTTTGCTGTCGTTCCTAGCCCATTTCACCTTTGTAAATGTGAGGTGATGAGGCGAGGTGGCGGGAAAATAGTTTAGCCCAGGCGGCGGTTACGTGAGGTGGGTGACACGAGACCATGGCTCATTCGTCAACTACGCATGTGCTTTGCGAAGGCGTCATGAGATTATGTGGGAAAATCAGGAACGCTATGCACGGTACTGGAAGGTGTGCGGTCATGTCAAGCGACTTTATTACGGATAAGGTACGGAGGGAATTATCGGGTACCTATGTACTTAGGTACGGACCTGAGCACGTAGGTAGGTAAGGTAGGTGCGGAATATCAGTTGGAAGAATGTGACGTCCCCTGGTATTAATTACCTTGCCTTTCATCTCCACCTCCAGCCTTCTACTTTAAGTTGTACCTTCTTTGGTGGGTAGCTTAGGAATCAGCAACCACACCACTCCGTATCCGTACTCCGTACGCACTTCCCCATAGGGCTCGAGCTACAACCTTCTTTTGCTGTCTTGGTTTGCAAACCTCATGGCCAAGGACACTATCATTGAGGAATGTGGATGAGACGTCTCTCGGACCAGACCGCCTGGCTTCCTTATTTGACAAGACTGCGTCACTGCATCGATCACCGGCATTCCTTGACCGGAACAGACACGCGAGATAGACGGGGCCCGAGACTTTGGTTTACATACGATTCCACGTTCCAGGCTCTGCGACTGCCGCATTCCAGCGACGCCCACAGAAGAAATAGTAACGCATTCTTGGACAGCTAGTGCGAGAAGATAAGGAATCTGCCGAATGCAGGCTGGTTCCCCATCTGGCCGACTCGAAGTGACCCCTTACACAAGTAGCACGCCCACTAATCAAGTAAGTGGACTCTTCAACGGCTCTTCATCCCCTCAACTGCCACCATCTCCATGTTTTCCCCGCATCAACCTCCCCCCACACACATACACCCAAAGCCACTGGGCACGTCGAGCATGTTGAATACCGCTCGTGACAGCCGGCATCCACCTGCGAATCGCTACCCTTGCCTATACCACCAAAAGAAGTCATCATAGCCACTCGATGTCGGTGTGCGTGCCGTCGCTATTGGATATGTTGTTGCCTCTCCCCGTCGTCTGTCGTCCTCCGAAGTGCCTCCGTCACTACAGGCCTAAAAAACCCCCCAGATGCGGGGAGACGCCACTCCCAGTGCACCTGTACTGCGAGGGGGCATGCCATTCACGACATGAGATAAGCTGCCTGCCGGTCATGAAAGTACCGAGACTCTCCACTCTACCGGCGTGGTCGTTCCCGACTCATCGTCATGGAAGACGCTCGCCGGCACTCGACTCAACATATCCTCATCCCATACTCATCTGGCTGTCTCCCCGGCTGCTGGGGTGCTCTGCTTGGCACTCTGCTAACGGATGGTGAAAGAAGTGCAAGCCCTTGCCGAGATGGACGAATACAAGTACAAAAAGGGAGATGATGGCCCTGGCGGTCAAGTGTCTCCTGGTCCAACTTTGCACGGCCGCTTTAAACAAGATCGATTCGCTCGTCTGAAGCGGCTTCTCTCCACAGTCTTGGCCATGGCATTCGTTGCCTACGTACTGGCGACGTGCCTCTACCTCCTCCCCGCCTTCTCGGCCTCCATTCGCCACAGAACCGATGACCCTGTTGTTGTGGTGAAGAATGGTTCGTATGCTGGTGTTCACAGTGACGAGTATAGCCAGGACTTCTTTCTCGGGATACCCTATGCCAAGGTGACGCGCGTCGAGTAAAGTTCGTATCCTCCAGGGCACTGATATCGACGAATTAGACTCCTGAACGCTTTCGCATATCCGAAGGCCTCCACTCGACATGGGACGCCACCCGTCCAGCAAAGGCATACCCCAGGCACTGCGCCGGCTACGGCAGAGACACGACGGGATATGAGACTTCAGAAGACTGCCTCTACCTGAACGTGATTCGCCCAGCCGGCATCTCCCCTGATGCACAGCTGCCCGTCGCCGTTTGGATCCACGGAGGTGGCTTGGTATGACACGTTCCCCTTACCCATCTCGACCTACCCGCGGCTGACAAGACCAGTACATGGGTGGCTCTGCCGATAGGCGCTACAACCTCTCGTTCATCGTCCAGAACAGCGTCGAACAGGGAACTCCGATCATCGGAGTGAGTCTCAACTACCGCCTCTCCGTCTTTGGCTTCCCCGGTGGCAAGGAGGCTGTCGCCGCATACGCCACCAACCTCGGTTTTCGCGACCAGAGGCTGGCCCTGCACTGGGTTCACGAGAACATTGCCAGCTTCGGAGGCGCGCCGGACAAGGTCAGCATCTTTGGCGAGAGCTCCGGCGCCGAAAGCGTCGCGGCACAGGTGCTTGCCTATAACGGTATGCCACGAATCGGGCTTTCCAATGAATGGAGGGGTTTTGCTGACGGTCACCAGGACGCGATGATGGCCTCTTCCGCGCAGCTGCCGCGCAGTCGGGTTTTGGTGGCGTCATCCCCAGGTGGGCTGGTGGCTTCAACAACACAATGGCGTACCAAGACAATTTTGATCGCCTCGTCACCAACGTCTCCTCGTGTGCCGCGACCGTCGGCACTCCGGAGTCCATCGAGTGCCTGAGGTCTGCTTCGTTGGAGGAGATCAGCGCAGTGCTGAATGCTACCGACGCGTCCTATACTTTCATCCCGTTCCTGGATGGCGACTTCTTTGCCGATCACGCCACGAACCAGCTTGCGCGCGGCGACTTTTTAAGGGTGCCCATTCTCATCGGCACCAACACCGACGAGGGTTCCGCCTTTGGCCAGGGAAAGGGCCCGGGTGGCAAACCGGTCGACACCGACGAGGAGTTTTTGTACGCCGTCAGCGGCACCATCCCCGCAAACTCGGCAGAAACCGCCGGCCAGACGGTGGAGGAGCTGGCGGAGGAGCTGGCAGCGCTCTACCCAGATGATCAGGCGCAGGGCATTCCGAGCCTGGACACTTGGCCGCATGTCATCCAGCCGGGCGAGGAGATTGCCGTGCAGAGGGGTCTGCAACAGAGGCGTGTTGGGGCGTACTTTGGAGATCGGTATGTATCCCCTTCGCCTTCTTTTCTTTGAATTTTGGGGGAGGGCCGCAGACACTGACGGCATGCTTACAGCGCCTTTCACTTCCTGAGACGCCGGGCGAACGTTGCGTGGGCCAACCATGGCGTGCCTTCGTACGCGTACCGCTTCGACGTGACGGTGAACGGGAACCCGCCATACATTGGATCAACTCACTTTGTTGAGGTAAGTCGCCGCGGCTTCTCAGCTTACTCAACAGAACGCTTCGATTGGGTGGCAATTTCTAAGACTAGGACGTTCGACAGGTTGCTTCCGTCCTCTACAGCCTTCAGGGCGACGGCTACGACGTCAACCCCTTTGGTGGCAACGACACAGTGTACACTCAAAAGGCGATGAAGCTGGCGAAAACCATGTCCTGCGCGTGGATAAACTTCTTTACGGGGCTTGACCCCAATGGTGCGCCCGGCTTGGGATCGTGGCCAGAGTACACGCAGGAGGGAGGGGCTGGCAGTGTCGTCGTTTTTGCCATCAACGGCACCGCTGTTGAGACGGACGATTGGAGGGAGGAGGGGATAAGCTGGCTCATTGATCACAGCTTGGACCTCTTTGGCAACTAGGGTTTGATGGAGAACTCGACTCTGTTGAGAATCTGGTCGCGTGAGGAGTGTTCGTGGGAGCTTTGAGGAGCGGCCTCTGGTGACCTAAAACCGACACTCCATAAGCTCCAGTCCCAGTTGCCATGTGTATGGCGAAAGACATGTGTAGTACAACTTTAACGTGCATTTGGTGTACCGTACATGCCCTGAAAGTTTAGGAATGACGCGGGTTAAAAACAAAAGAAGCGTACACTATGACCACGGCGCCGCGAGCATCGCCACCAATATCGACCGTTCTTCTATGTCAAGTGTGCGCTCATGTTCTATTCACACCACATGGATATGTAAACAAAAACCCAAGTCATGCGCAGCACCGAATCCGTGACCACGGTCACGGTTCGACACAGGTTCACCTGAACACTATCTCAGGCCACCAGCGACCCAAGTCCCGCCTGTAGCTCTTCCGATGGCGGGTTATCTGACCACAAGAAATCGGTAGTATCTTTTCAAGAGATTGCGAACGTCGCCAAAAACGAATGGACCAGCCAGCCAGCCAGCCACTTTGGAGAGTGCGAGGATAAGAAGCGTCCGCCACATGCGGAGATGAAGCTCAAGCTCCGCATGTGCTTCATTTCCGCATGGACCCCAATGGCAGTTCCATCAGGTTCCAAACAGGCCCATTCAATGACCGTGGGGAGTTGGGCGGCGGTGCTGGATGGCTGCCTGGCCACGAGACGTTTCGCGCCGTCTTGGCTATGTATTCAACATTGACGGGACCCACACCAGGGATTCCCGACCCGGAGGTCGTCGATTTAATCGGCGCCGAGAGCCCCACTCCGGATCCGCGATTGACTAACCTTTCATCGGCCGCCGTACCCGAAGAATCGATCACGGCGAGGCAGCAGTTCACGTCGTCCGCCTGAGGGATACTGCTCATATTTGTACGTCATGCAGCTTACATGTCGTTTTATTCGTTGACTCGTTTATGCAGCTTTGCAGGGAATTTCTGGTAAGCAAGCGCGCGGGTTCAATTTGCGAGGCGAACCGCGCCCGGAAGTGAGATGCCGGTGCTCGAATGGACTTCTCTTCTCGGCCGGGTCCATTTTAGTATACATGTTCCCCTCGGCCGACTGGATGGTCGCTCTTATAAAAGCCAAATCAACCTCAATCACACAAATCTCCCCAAACACAACCACCACCCAAACATCACCAATCTTCACTTCACAATGACGACCCCTCTCCTTCCCAAACCGCTGCCCCCAAACGGCAAGATCGCCTTCGTCTCCCCCTCCAACCGCATCAACTACGTCCTCCCCGACCGCCCTCCTCGAGTCCCTCGGGTACACCGTCACCATCATCTTCACCCCGAAAGGCGAAGAGCAGGACCTCGTGGCGTCGGACGGCGCAAACATTGAAGCCTGCATCAACAACCGCCTGTCCGAGATCCGCGCCGCCTTCTCGGACCCGTCCGTCGACGTCCACTGGGCGCTGTCGCAAACCACGGGGTTGAGCACCTTTTACGGCCCCTGTCCCGTCACCGAACTCGGCGAGGCCGCGACTTGCACCGGTTCGTCCGTCGCATCTTTCCCTAGAAGATCCGTCGCCCGTTCCAAAGCCATAGACGACGGCTACGGGTGTGCCGTCACTCACGCCGACAAGAATCGCAACATTCAAAGCAAAGTGTTATGAACGGCCACCGGGTATTGTTTCGTATTAGATTGTTTGACATGATCTGGCCTCGTGGCAACCTCCCATATTCCCGGTTTCCCTGATCCCATTCATGTTCGTGTATGTGCGCGTGCCATCTTGAGGCTGCGAGTCTGCCCCTCTTTCCCAGTCCACGGCTGGCTGTAGCTACCCTTTAAAAAAAAAAACCACAACCAGAAAAAGCAGAGACCCTCGAGGATAATGACTCCGAACGCTTCGCTGATGCAATTTCTGGGGGTTACCCGATACGGTAAATAATCGTGTGCTGTATGTCTTCGAAGAAAGTGTTTGACCGGGGCCACCAAAGGAAAAACCACAAAGAAAGAAACTACGGCGAGGTCGGTTCCTCAACGCAGGAGAGTTCGTTACTGAGCGGCGAGTTCTCTCGCTAGTAGAAGCCGTCGTTTGTGTTGCTCCGCGTGGACGGCGTGGACTGGACAGAGCTGGCGTCGCTCGGCGTCGGCGGCTCCACCACCTGACTCTTGATCGTCATGATCCACTCGTGTTGGAGGAGTTCGACGGCCGACGCCCGCTTCTTCGGGTCCCTGGTGAAGCACCGCTTCAAAAAGTCAATGCCCTGCGGGCTGAGCTGGTCCGTCGTCGGCAACTGGGGCGGGTTGCCTTGGGCAATGTTGTACATGATGGCCCACTCATTGTCCAGGCTGGCCCAGGGACGCCGGCCCGTCGCCATCTCCAGGATGACACAACCGAGGGACCAAACGTCAACAGAGCCGGCCCTGCCCGGATTCTCACCCTTGATGACCTCCGGGGACATATACATGGGCGTTCCGGTCATGGACTTGTTGGGTTTCGTGGCCGTGATGTCCTGCACGAGCGTCTTGCCCTGTCTGGCGATGACCTTGGCCGCGCCAAAGTCGACGTACTTGATGATTCCGTTGTGGTCGAGGAGGATGTCTGTGCGTGCGAGTTAGCGTGGTGGGATACGGGGCGTTCGGGGGATGACCTACTCTCTGGTTTGATGTCGCGATGAGCGAAGCCGCTCTCGTGAAGGTACGCGAGACCCTCGAGCAGCTGCAACGCGTACACCATGGTAACCTGCTCGTCCTCGATGCGACCGTGCTCCAAAAGGTTGGCGAGAGAGCCACCTTGACAAAACTCCATAAAGATGTAGACCCTGTCTCGGTGCACTTCGATACCGTAGTAAGACACGACGTTGGGGTGGTCGAGCACCTCGAGAACCCCCATCTCTTCCTTGATCTGCTCTGCAATGGTCGGAATCAACTTGGGATCCTGCAGACGAATCTCCTTGACGGCCATGAGGTGACCGGAGTCGAGGTTCATGGCCGCGTAGACGTTGCCAAAGGTACCGCCACCGACAAAATGACCCTGCTGCCAGCGCATCGTGACATTCGTTGCCGACGACGACAGATACGCGAGGGAGCGATCCACCTCGTTGTTCCCTTCGAGCACGTGACCCAGCGCTTGGCGCTCGGCTTCTTTTGCCTTGCGGATCTCGTCCACCTTGTCGAGCTCCTCCAGACGCTGTTCCGTAATGTACCTGGAGGCCTCGTGATCGTCAAGCATCCGATTTTTATCGAGACGCTTGAACTGACCGACAAGGGCTTCGATGCGCTCCTTTTCGGCCTGGGCGGCGAGGTTCGACCTCGCCCCCATGATGTCAAAGTGCGAAATGAGCAGAGACATACAGCCCGCCACCTTGGCCCGCAGCCTCGCATACTCGTCCTCGCCAAGGGCCAGAATGTGCCTGCCCCTGGTCATCCCCATGGCAAACTCCAGAGCCAAGACCGCCCATCGGAACGTCTTTCGATCCGATGCGATACAGTCGTCGCAGATGAAGCTAACCCAGTCCAATGCCAGCTTGGTCAGCTTGAGGTTGTTCATTTGTTTTCGGTTGCTGTCCATGACGAGAAGCGACCGCTGGCCAAACTCTGTCGCGAAGACGAAGCATGTCTGGATGAGCTCCTGGACCTCTCTGCCTTCCGTCTGCTTCCGGATGATTTCCACACTGTCCATGAAGTTGTTGGACAGCTTGTATGCGACGCGTCTTATCTCCATGAGACGCGAGTTGACCTTGTGCAGGTTCGACCTCTGCTCCACCACGAGATCGACGTGCATATCCACCGCGTCAAGGAAAGCCTTCCTCGCGTTCACGAGGCGTGCTTGAGCACCAGCAGCCACCAGCCGCATGTGGCCTTTCTTGAGGTCGATATTGCGTTCCTGTACAGCGACGGGCACGACATCGCCGAACCAGTGTGGGGTGCTCTCGGGTCGCAAAATCAGGATGTAAGGGTCACTGTGATCCTCAGCGAACTGCTCCGGAGCGCTGAGACCAAGTATGGACTGGATAGCGTCGTGTCGGTCAGCCAGAGACGATGAAGCCATGATGAAGATGCCTTCGGACTCGTAAAGCTCAGTGAAGACCTGGAAATGGCCGGACGTGATCAGCCTGTCGTAAAATTCTTGGAGCTTCTCGGGTGTAAAGGCTATACTGAAATCCGACGCGTTCTCGTAGTTTTCGCTCAGCATCCTCGAGAATCGTTGGAGCATTCGCTGTCTCACACGGACCGAGTCCAGGCACTGTTTGTATCGTTTGCTCATCTCGACAGTGCTCTCCTTCGGCTTCACCTGGAGCTCCTTCTCGAACGTCACGCTCAAGCGATTGATGGCCTTGAACGTCAAGGAGCTGAACTGCTCCGCAACCTCGACGTCACCACCTTGGAGGTGGCTCCCAATCTCGTTGGCGAAATCCCACTCTTGGAAGAGCAGCTCGGCCTCCTTGAAGGTGTTCTTGTTGCCGCTGAGCTTCCAGTTGAGCATCTTGAAGTAGTACTTGAGGGCGTCAAGAACGACCTGGTCGAACGACTCGTCGATGCAGGGCGGCAGCTCCCAGCCGGGCTCTGGCTGTGTCACAATAAGACACTCCATCTTTATGCGGATGGCGAGCTTGAGAAGCAGCTGAAACTGCCCGATCATCTGGTCCTGCATCATGGGATTCTGTTGAGCCGATTCCTTGACCTTCTTGGCGTAAGCAAGCCGCATCTTGATGATTTCCTCAATCAGGCGGGACGGGAAGCTGATGAGAGTAAGCAGCTCTTCGATGTAAGGTGGTAAATGGCGCTTCTGAAACGTGGCAAAGTTGCGAATCAGCGTCTCTTTCGACTTGTTGATGACGGTGGATATGCCCGGCAGCATGCCCTTGTGAGCGTCCTTGTTCTTGACGTTGTCGAATTCTTCGTCATACAGGGACTTCAGTCCATCTTCCTTCATCAGTCGGTCGAGGAAGGACGAGTCGTCCGTGATGCCATTACCCACGGGCGAACGTTGCCGCGTGCGTGTAAAGTCCAGCTCGTCGTTGCCAACCCACTTTTTGAGAATGGCCAATTCCGTGTTGATGAGCTCGTTCGTGTTGTACCAGGATATGATGGATTCAGAGGCCTCGCGGAACAGCGGAGAGGCGGCGGTGGGGTGTTCGGCTTCTAGAGAGGTCCACGACGGATACAGATTCTCGCATTTCTCGATCTTCTTGACGATGTCCTTGACTTGTTCGTATGGCGGCTTGCCAGCCTCGCTCTCGCCCTTGACTGAGAAGTTGATGATCTCATCCAGGATGCGATCCAACGTCCCCCGAGCCTCCTCCACCATTCTCCTCTGCACCGGGAGATGCCTCCCGCATATTTTGGAGCGGATGCCCAGCCACAGCTCCGCCTTTTGTCCACTGTTTCCCACGGCTGTCTCGTTGGAGCCAATCAAGCGCTTCTTCTCTTGCCTGACGACGTCTCCGGTCAGGACCGCCTCGAGCATGCCGTGCCATTCCAACCGTTCCTTGTTTGCGGGGTCCTTGAGATCTTCGTCGGTCGGCTGTAAGTCGTCATTTCCGTAGAACATGATGGTCTCCTGGTCGTATCTGTCGTCGAATGGACCTTCGGAAGAGGGCGTCTCCCCTTCGGAGTCGGAGTCGCCGCCTTGGCTAGCTCCGTTGGCGTAGCCGTCGAACGGATATCCATCAACATTGTCTTGACGCAGTCTCTGGACGTATGCGCGTTCTTGCTGGCGAAACCTTTCGCTGGGACGGGGACGACCTCTCGACGATGCTCGAACGGTCTCAACAAAGGACGGAGGAGGCTGTGGTTGCGGCCTGCGGTGGGCGGCTGGAGCGTACGTATTAGAGGGCGTCCTCGCAGGAGCGCTAGGCCGTTGGACTTTTGACGAAGGGGCGCCGTTGACATAGACGCCCTCGCCGTCGCTGGTGTTGCTCCTCATACTTCGGGTGGTGCCGTTCGTCACGGCAGCCTGAACGAGATTGGAGACGGAGCCAACATGGCCTTCAGAGTACCTGGCGAGAGAGCCCAGCGCGTCCTGCCGTTCGAGGGCATGGGGGTCGCCGGGTGAGTCGGCAGACGAGGCAGAGTTGTCCGAGTCTGCGGCGACGGGGAGCGGACGCTGGGGCATGATCTTTTCTGGGCGCAATTCTTCGTCGCCGTTGAAGAATCGCACAGCGCGAGGGGACGGCTCGGTGGACATTGTGACAGGAAATAGGGTATCGCTTGGGGGGTATCCCCCGGGGTGAGGTGATGGTACCCGATACGGGCGTTGTCAGCCGGGCTCGCCTCGGCCTGGGCTCAACACCGCAGCTAGCTGTGGAGCTTCGTCCAAAAGAGGTAGAGATACAGGCACCGCAGGCTGCAGCATGCAACGGAGAGGCGACAGAGACGGGGCGGCAGTTTGGTTGGGTGAAGTGAACGGAGATTACAATGGCATGAGGCAACCGTATCCGTGTCCGCGTCAGTTGTCGTTGTCGGTATCGGCTGTATGGTGAAGTGTGGCAGACGGGAGCTGCAGCGCGAGCTGGGATGACAGCTAACAATGGCAAATTGGTGAGCAGATGGCTGTCTTTGGTGTGGGCTGGCGCATGCGAGAGGGGTGTGTCGTGGGAGGAACCTAGGTAGGGGAAAGGTGGAGGACCAGGGCCCTCTGGACAATGGCAAAGAGGGAGGAAGAGGGACGAAAGGGCGAAACCCGGGTATGGGAAAAGAGAAAGATCACGATGCAGCTTTGTTGAACCCACAATCGAAATGAGCCAGTTGTGAAATTTGATATGGGAGGAACGGGGCCGAGAGGAAGCAACAGCCAAAAGGGAGCGTGAGGCGCGAAAGCGGACGGTGCTGGCAGACGGCCATTGGCCAAACGGAGGCCGAAAACTCACTTTTTAGTAAGTAGCTGCTGTGGTAAGGCAGCGCGGGTTATCAGCGGGGATGAGCCCGAGGTACGAACGCTAAGAGCCCCAGAGGCTAGAGGGTGCTAGAAGTGCTGCTAATGTCCATTACGGATGCGACGCCGTAAAGTATCTCTCCGTATAGTTTTCAACGGAGAACCCGCAACTCCATGTTCTCCCATTGGCCGAATTGCAGCCCTTGCGGGGTCCGTTTGTGAACATGCTGGAGCTGATGGCAGAACAGTTTACATAGTATTACTCCGTAATGACTAGGGGTTACAGTGCAGGAGACGCATCCTATCCTGGTGGCAGCTACTCGCTTTTTTTGCGGGGTGTGGTGGTTGCCGAGCTCTCTCTCCGACACATGAGGTGCTTTTTAGCATCACATTTGTCAATTTTCTTTCCTTCCTCGCACAGGTGACGGATCAGGTCTTGGAGAGCGTGGCTCGTGGCTCGTGGCTCGTGGCTCGTGGCTCGTGGTTTGTGGTCTGTGGTCTGTGGCCGTGGCCGTGGTCTTGTCCCATGTCAACTACCTAGTACTTGGTAGGTAGGTATCGATGCCCCATCCGTGGCTGGGCGCAGCCATCGAGTCTTCTGCTGTGGGATCGAAACTTGCTGCAACACTTTAGCCAGCCCCAGGCAAGCTGTGGCGAGTGCCCACGCAATGCCGCACCCCATCAGCGATCCTCCCTGCATCGCGCGATGTGGTCGTACAAGTATGTTGCTTTCGCTCCCCGCTCCCCCACCACTGCTCGCGCTGCTCTGCGCGTTACATCGTTCCCAGCGCGTCAAGTCTGATGTATATCTGATGCTGTTCGTCGTGCTCGAGCAACGCAACTATTATGTTGTCTATTCAAGCCGTGCGACTGGCATGTGCGTCTCGGCCCTGCGACAGCCCGTTCTTGTATTGACTGTTCCTTCTTCCCTTGGAGAAAATGAGCATCTCGATCTGATAATCGGCTAAGCTTGTAGGTGTCACACACGTCGCGAACAAACTGTCTGCTAGCTCCGTGCCATCGAGATAGAGCCGACCTTGCCTCGAGATTACTGCGTGCTAGCCTGGGTCGCGTCCTTCGCGTCTTCCATTGTTGGGAGCCAAGTTTCCTACGCATTCCGCTTGGCAAGTCTTTTTGACAGATGATTTATCAACCACTCATCTCCGGCTCCATTCACGCCCCAAAAGGCCAAATGACGTTTAATCACGGCATCTGTACGGATACCAAGTTTGTCTATGCGTACCTCTTGGGCAGATTAGGACGCCGGACGTCTTGCATCCAATGCCTCCATTGACGGCTACTGCCTGGCTCGCTTGCCGTGTCTTTCCATGCCGCTGGGTCGCGGTCTGGCCAACTCCCGGCCCATGGTCAGAAATGTTTAGCATTTCGGTCCACATTTAACCGACAGTGACAGAGGCTTCTGTGAATGCGTCGCATTCCCACTTTGGTTTAGCTCCTGTGATTGGGTCGCAGTTTACCCGAGTGTCAATCATAGCCGCGATTATCAGATATTATATTACGGCGCAGATTCCGACACTCGATCGGTAGCCTTTCTGTCGCGGAGTTCGAGCACGTTCAGCATAAGGCCCTCTTTCTTGTCTCGGATTCCTGATGGCAAGCATTCATCTCTACTCCTTCTTTATTACCAGGCCGTGTTTGCCTCCACAAAGACGCGGATGCTCTCGGAGGACTGAAGGATAGCTTTGAAGAGCTTATCTGTAAATCTTCCCGAGTCATAGCTAAAGTGTACTCAAGCGCTCTCACAGTTATTTTGTTGAAAGTTGGTAATCAGTTCCGCTGGGGCTTCGAGTCGACACCAGTTAGGTCCATTCCCTCTGCCATGCGACAGGTAATTAGTGTTTTCTGGCAAGGTGCGAAAGCCGAAATCACCGAGGTGCAACTCGCCGCGGCGGGCGGTCGAAACGAAGACAGATGAGACAGTGCACTTCTTCGATCTGAACCGGTTGACTGTCCGAAAGACCATGATGGGTATGCCTGCAAGCCCGATTGAATTTTCTCCCAACACCGATGGCAGCGAAATTCTACAGTAATTAGCTAACACTTCAAGACAGACCCAGACCCGCAAGGTATAGTTGTCAAAAAGTGACATGACAACCTGTTTGGTCGGATTTCACGAGAGTGGTGTACCTACTAGATTTCCAGACAGAGCAATTCAATGTAAACTCGACGCCGCTTCCGCGAGCACATACTTGTTCGACTGCGAAAATGTGCAGGGAACAGGCATTTTGACACTGTCGTCTAGAGCACTGAGTTTTCGGTCAAAACTTCCATCAAGCGCATCGTTCCGACATGGCGCCTGCTGCTGGCCTTGCACAATCATTCGGATAGCAGCCGTGATCTCGGCTCCCCGACCGAGGCGGACCCATACCTCCTTATCGCACCTTGTGTTATCGGGCATTGAACTACCTCATAACAGCTCCCCGCGTTCCTCGAGGTTTACTTTCTCACGAGAACTTTGACATCAACCCTCACAAAATAACCAATTGACCGCCAAAATGACCAGATTACGACTCATCGCCGCTGCCAGGTCAGCTAGACCGTTTGTCACTTCCTCCTGCCGCAATGGGCGCTTCCTCGCCCTCGGCGCAACGAAACCCGCCCTGGCGCCCGTCTCGGCGCCGGTTCCGATGACCGCATCGCCGGCGCGCTTCTACTCCTCGGAACGTAAGAGCTGGAAGGAGAAGCTGGCGGCGTTCGCGAAACAGGACAAGACGCCGCTGTACGACTTCCACGTCGCACACGGCGGCAAGATGGTCATCTTTGGCGGCCATCACATGCCCGTGCAGTACACCGGCCTGAGTCTCGCCGAGTCCCACCACTTCACCCGCAACCACGCTTCGCTCTTCGACGTCAGCCACATGGTACAGCACCGCTTCACCGGCCCGCTGGCGGCGTCGTTCCTCGAAAAGGTGACGCCGTCGAGCGTCGCCGACATGCCCATCAACTCGAGCAAACTGAGCACCTTCCTCTGGCCCTCGACGGGGGGTATCGTCGACGACACAATGATCACACGCCTGGGCGACAACGAGTACGCCGTCGTCTCCAACGCCGGCACGCGAGACAAGGTCTTCAAGTACCTCACCGAGCAGACGGCCGACCTGCAGAAGCCCGAGGGCAGCGACTTTTGGTGGGAGGTTCTCGAGGGCTACGGACTCGTCGCCCTCCAGGGTCCCCAGGCCGCCGAGATCCTCCAAGAGGTCATCGACCCGGCCGACGGCCTCGACCTGGACCAGCTGTACTTTGGCAACACCGGGTTCGCCAAGCTCAAGTACAAGGTCAACGGCGAGTGGAAGACGACATCGGAGCCGGCCATGATCAGCCGTGGCGGCTACACGGGCGAGGACGGTTTCGAGATCTCGTTCAAGTCCACTAACGGCGAGGCGGACCCACTTGCCCGCACTCTGCTCGAGGTCGGCGGCCCCGAGAGGCTCCAGCTCGCCGGACTGGGCGCCCGTGACAGTTTGCGCCTGGAGGCCGGCATGTGCCTGTACGGCCACGACATCGACGACACGACCACGCCGGTCGAGGGCAGCCTCTCGTGGGTCATCCCCAAGGAGCGCAGGGCCAAGGGCGGGTTCAACGGTGCCGAGGTCATCACCAAGCAGCTCGTGCCCAAGAGCAAGGGCGGCACCGGCATCGAGAGGCGCCGGGTCGGTTTCGTCATCGCCGGCGCCCCTGCGCGCGAGGGAGCCGAGATCTTCACCAAGGAGGGCGAGAAGGTGGGCGTCATCACCAGCGGCTCGCCCAGCCCGACATTGGGCAAGAATATTGCCATGGGTTACGTCAAGGAAGGACTGCACAAGTCGGGCACGGAGCTGGACGTGGTGGTCAGAGGCAAGAAGAGGGCGGCGACGGTGTCCAAGATGCCATTGGTGGCCAGCAAATATTTCAAGGGACCGACTCCCGCACCAGCATAGGGGCTGCGCCGTGTTGTCTGCATGTATTATCACGAACGAAAATTTTGATCAAGATATCCCAGCAATTTTCGCGACATGTTCCACCAGGCGAGTTCTTGCCTGCAGTCTCCTATCCCCGCGTGCATGAATTGAGGCATCTGAAGTGGACCGGAAGGGAGGAAGCCCTGTGCAATTCCAACAGACGTTGGGATCTTGAAGATCCAGCACAAGTGAGCAGTTTCAAGATGCCCAACGTGCGTTGTTGTTTGTAGTATGTGGCCGCATTTAACCATGGGAAGCCATCACGGAAGCGAAGAGCGATGACGACCCTCAAACGAGCGGCTGTATAATCTTGCAACGATAACCTGGGAGTGCAAGAAACATGACAGAGGTAGACTGCGAGTTTGACAGGATCGTGTTGCGTGAATGTATTGTAGAAGAGAAAAAAGACCGAGCAGCACAAGACGACGAAGAAATCTTTTGGGGTCGGAGTGGATACCTGAGAGCTGGGACGCTAAAACGGATCCGGCTTAGTCTCGGTTTCTTGACAATAATGGGGCTAGAGGACTTGTACCCGTAAAGTGCATGATCTGGAAGTCGACCTACTGTGTATCCTTCCCCGTCAAGTTTCGCTATTCTTCCGCGGTGCTTCTCCGCGCCAAGCTCGAGCTCGACGCCGATGTCAACAACCTCCCAGGGGATCAACTGCGTTTGACGGGCTGCCTCCTGCCAAGATGGGCGGTATTGCTGTCGCCTAACATCGGCTCGATGCCGATGCTGGTATGGTGACCGGTGCTGGTGTTGACGGCCGCATTAAGTCGGACTGACTGGCTGGACCCCTACAAAAAGAAATCGAAATGTGATATTCAGTCAACTGACCTCGACCGGGAGAGAGGATGCATCACAATAGCAACGATCATAAAGACTGGAAATCCAGGGAAAGCGAGACCTTGTGATTGGGCAGTGCTACTGTCAGCGGCCTGTCAGCCTCCCGTCACTTCGCTCTATCTCCAGACAAAGTCGGCCAGCAGACCTGAAGCCGCATGATCGAAAATGGGAGACATGACGTCAGACTTGGTGACAGATCAGGCGAGAGGAAACGGACACGAGTCCAACTCTGATGTACTGTGCCGCTGCAAGGTCGCTGCCATATTCGCGGCAGCATACAGAGAAGCTTACCCTTGGCACTTTTGATCGGAACAATATCGAAGACGGGCGACAGGAGATGATGAATGTGTGGTGTATCGGAAGCATCACGGGGCTCCGTCGTGGGGGCGGCAGGCAGATCAAGCGACGGAGGCGGGCAAGTGCCGTGTTGACTCGCGCCAACCAGTGCGGCAAGCCAGCCCATCCCGGAATGCTGCGACGCAGGACAGCTATGTGTGTTGCAGTCCAGCGGTCAGAAGGATGGTCCCAAGACCAGTTTTTTATTATTTTTAAAGCATAGAGCATGGAGGAAGATGGCGCGGCAATTCTCAAGGAAGAGGATCATGGCCTAGCTGGTTGAATGCGATGGGATAGGGCAAGGCTCGCCGTGTGCGGTGTTACTTTGTGCCCTGCTGCTTCCTAATTATTGCTTCGAGACGGGCCAGTGCAAATCTCGCTGTTGCTGCTGCTGCTAGTGGTCGTGTGTCGTCACGGTTGGGAGCACAGTCTCAGCCACGAGGGGACCCCTTCCCCAAGAACAGTTTGGGGGTGTCGCGCAACGAACACACGTGTCTGGGGGCTGTTGCTCGATTGGCTGCTGAATCTTAAGTTTTCAGCCTTGTGAACTGGCATCGACAGTGCGTGCCATTGGCCTTCCGATGCCATATGATACCCTACGATGCGCTCGAAACTGGAGACGAAGAGCCCAGTCGGTGAGGTGTTCCAGTCATGACTATGCAGTAATAGTATTACTGCGTAGGATACAGGAACCTTGATGGCCAAACTTTGCGAGGGTTTTCAGCGACTTGCACCACGACGAGAGGGGGTGGGAGGCGGGGAGTAGCGTCCTGTGGTTGCCTCTGTGAACCTGAATGGGTAGACGATGGCGAGGGCATGCGACACTGTGCCATGTAGATTGGTCGGATGTGACGGGAGGCCGCAGCACATAATGATTAAGAATCAGTCTGGTTTGCTCTTCGCATTGCATCCTGTGCCCATCCATCACTTGACCGTAAAAGACATCCTTTACCCCAGTTGACGCTGGTCATCAGCAGTAACGTCTATACGATCACCGCGCCACAAGGCATCATCATTTTTATTCTTCCCGACCGTCAGATTGATTATCCCAGCAGCGGGTGACGGGAGGATTACCCCTCGAGCTTGCTGGCCGATTTTTAGGTGTATTTTAGGCTCCGTCGAGCTCTCCCGGATGCCACCATCGTAGGCCACAGTCCGGCCAGGTTCTTCCCTCGAACTTTTACTCTGACGTGGTTGGCCCCCCTGGCTTCACTCAGGTCGTCTGTCGGTCAGGTCAGTCGAAGCAGCACGAACGGGTATTCTGTCTCTGTACGCATACCGCAAGCTGCACACTAGACAAGACACAAAGTTCAGACTCGACTGCCAATTCTGTGGTCTGGTCAGTCAGTCCATCACTCCGTCGGTCACCGTCAGTCAAGCAGTCACCAGTACGGTAGCACGTAGCACACGTGTAGGTAGGTGAGGTATTAGACTACCCACCACCACCACCGTCATCTCAGCTCCTGGTCCCTGCGCCCGCCTCGCCCAGCCCCGGAGCCCTGAAAGTGAAGTCACGGCCACCCCAGGGAAACCAGTCAGTCCCTGTTCATTTTTTCACCGACCGTCCTCGCTCATCAAGTAGTTTTTCTACGGGCATCTCCAGAAGCTCAGGGAAGACACAAATTCATGGTTTAATAACCTTGGAAGCCTTCCAATCCTTTTTCAACCTCAGAAACCGACCGTCGTCATCTTCCTCGCTCCTGGTTTCGCGACATACGACAGACGCAGTACCTCCCTCATCCACCGTGCATACACACCTTTTTTTTCTCTGCTCAGCTCAGCTCGGATCCCCTTCGCTCGTCCTTGCTTGGGGCTGCTGCTGCTCCTGCTGCTGCCGTCGTCCCAGCTAGAACATCAAACCAACCGCGTCGTGGGTTTTGGTTCGCTCCCAGCAATGCGGTCTCTACCCGCAATAGTGGGCTTGCTGCCGCTGCAGCTCGCACTGCTGCATGGCGTCATTGCTTCACCTGTCGCTAGCGGGCAGCAGAAAGTCCTGGGTCTACCGAACCCAGCTGCAGATGCAGTTGTGGACGTACAATCAAAGAAGCAGACTCGTCGATTAAACGGCAAGTTTCTACACATCACAGGTACGTCGGCTGCGATTCGAGGATGCAAATCACGGGACGTCATCAGCATTGGCGCTGCAGGCCTTGTGCGATGGCTCTCGGCTGGAGGGCCAGCACAAGCTGTTCCATGAGAAAGCCTTTGAGAAGAACTCAGAAACGCGACAATCAGCTGACAGGTGCGCTTTGCGCTCAGATTTCCACCCCGACCAATTTTACAAAGCCCATACCTCCACACAAGAGGACGTTGCCTGTCACCGAGGCAAAGGCCCTTCAGGCTACTATGGCGCCGAAACCTCCGACTGCGATTCCCCCATCTCGCTCGTGAACGCGACTTTTGACTGGATCGCTGCGAACATCGCCGACGACATCGACTTCGTCATTTGGACGGGTGATTCAGCCCGCCACGACAGCGATGAAGAGATCCCCCGCAGCGCGAGCCAGGTCCTTGGCACCAACCGCCTGATGGCCGACAAGTTCGTCGAGACCTTTGGAGACGTCAATGATGCGTCGCGCATGGCAGTGCCCGTCATCCCGACCTTTGGAAACAACGACATCCTGCCCCACAACATCCTCCTGCCAGGTCCCAATAAGTGGCTGGGCTACTATTCCGACATCTGGAGGCGCTTCATTCCGGAGGAGCAGCGCCATTCGTTCGGCTTTGGCGGCTGGTTCAACGTCGAGGTGATCCCTGGCAAGCTGGCAGTCTTCAGTCTGAACACGCTTTACTTCTTCGATCGAAACGCCGGCATCGACGATTGCCAACAGCCATCGGAGCCGGGTTTCAAGCAGATGGAGTGGCTCCGCGTGCAGCTGCAGCTGCTTCGCGAGCGAGGCATGAAGGCCATCCTCATGGGCCACGTGCCTCCTGCCCGCACCGACAGCAAGAAGAACTGGGACGAGACGTGCTGGCAAAAGTACAACCTCTGGATGCGGCAGTACCGCGACGTGGTCGTTGGCTCGCTGTACGGGCACATGAACATCGACCACTTTATCGTTCACGACACCAAGGAAATTCGAATCAACGGCGTTGACGGATACTCCGTTGACGACGAAATTGAGCGCGAAGCATTTGAGGACGAGCTCAATGTTCAGTCCACAGCGGACTACCTCCAGGAGCTGCGAGAGGGCTGGGCAAAGCTTCCGAACGTCTCCAAGGTGTTTTCAGAGTCGTTCGAGTCCGAGGCCAAAGGCAAGAAGGGTAAGAAGAAGAAGCCATCCAAGGACCTGGGTGGAAAGTACGCGGAGCGATACCACCTGTCTCTCATCGGCCCCAGCATCGTCCCGAACTATTTCCCCACCCTTCGCGTTTTGGAGTACAACATCTCCGGCCTCGAGAATGCAGCCGTGTGGACCGACTCGTTCACCAACACGCTGCCACCGGCCGAACTCCCGACCGACGACGACTCGGTGCACGAGGAGCTGAAGCGCGACATCGAGGCGGCCAAGAAGAAGAAGGGCAAGAAGGGAAAGAAGGGAAAGAAGGGCAAGGGAAAGCAACCAGACTTGTCCAAGGACCCGAACCTGGTCGTCCCCGAGGCACCGCCCAAGGGCACCGGCCCCGGCCCGGCTTATGCGCCTCAGCCTCTGACCTTCCTTGGATACACCCAGTACTTTGCGAACCTGACGTACATCAATAACGACATGACGCGGGATGAGCAGGGCGCATCCGGGAGCAGGTGGCGCGACGGCATCCACAAGGACAAGGATCCCAAGACCAAGAAGCCCAAGCCGAACCCGTTCGAGTTCGAGGTTGAGTACAGCACCTTTACCGACAAGATTTACCGACTGTCGGACCTGACGGTGCGGAGCTACGTCAAGTTGGCGCACCGCATCGGGCAGCAGAGTGCAAACGGCAAGGCTCTCGCGGAAGACTGTGAAGACGATAACGACGAAGAGGTTGAAGATGACGAAGAGGACGACTCGGAAGACGTGGAGGCAGAGAAGAAGAACAACAAGAACAAAGACAGGAAGGGAAAGAAGGACGACAAGAAGAAGAAGAAGAAGAAGCACAACAAGGTGTGGCTGCACTTCCTCAAGCACGCGTTCGTCAGGACGGTGCCGGAAAAGCAGTTGAAGAAGTTTTAGACCCCGGGTGTTGCTGCTGTTTGCGATATTAGCTGGCGTCATTTACAAACAGCATCTTACTCCTGGCCTGCATAGGTAGACGAAAGAAGACCAAGGGAGTTGAGACGGCGTTTTGACGGGGGGGTTGCATAGGAGCATGGGGTTAGCGATGATTTATATATACAGCATTGTTTATCTGGGTTGCCAGTTGACTTTTCGAGGCCTGTTTTCTTTCTTCCGTACAGAAACGTGAAGCATATACGCTCGTCCGCGATGGTGTTCATTGTCTTTGCAAGCATGGCATGGCTCTGCGAGCTCTCGAAAATGTAGCGATATTCGAACACGAGAAAATCATTTGATCATTACTTTTTGAATCTTGTCCGAAGCCTATTTTCTTGAACTTGACTGGGGTGTCCGTAGAGGAATACGAACAGTGACCTCAATCGCTCTCACTATCCGCAGCGGCAGGCGGATCAGAGAAGCCGTTCCACTCGTCGTCGTCTTCTTCATCGTCCGACTCGTCATCACCCTCGTCGTCGTCGTCAATCTCGAGCGCGCCAGAAACGTCCCAGCGGTCTCCCCGCGCCGCGCGGCCGACGTACTTTACGAAGCGCAGGGTCCCGCCGTCGCGCAGGACGAGGGTGAGTTTGTTCCACGCGGCGGCCTGGAAGAAGAGGATGTTGTCGTCGTCGCCGCTCGACTTGTACACGGCCGCGTCCTCGTCGTCTTCGTCGTCGCCGGCCATGTAGACCTCGTGGCCGCCGACCTCGACGGGTTCTTGCGGTTCGGGTTCCTTGTTTTTGGCCTTGTTCTTTTTGGACTTTTTGGATTTTTTGGACTGTTCTTCGTGTTGTTGTTGTTGTTCTTCCTCGGGTTTCTCTGCTCCTTCCTCCTCGTCGTCGTCGTCGCCCCAGCCCTTGCTCGGGGTGATGCCTAGGTTGAACTCGAGGCGGGGTTTCCCCTCGTGGCCCGTGGCGAGGGTGTAGTCCCGCCCGCGGCGGAAGCGGCGCGCGGTGAACTCGTGGCCTTGGACGACGGTGCCCGTGGCCATTTGCAGCCACTCGCGGAACTGGCGCGACGGGAGGAGGTGGTCGAGGAGCTCCGTCAGCGGGTTCTCGTCGTGCGAGGAGCGGAGCTCGGTGGCGGCCGCGGGGTGCTGGTAGAGGAAGCGGTGCTTGTGCGGCGGCCGGGCGACGCGCCAGGCCGACGTCTTTTCGATCTCGGAACTGTCCCCGGGCAGCGGCAGCCGTTCCTGGGACTCGACGTACTCCCTGAAGCGGGCGCTGAACTTCTTGGAGAGGATGTTGCCGAGGGTGATGCTCGAGTTCTCCTCGAAGTGGTCCGCCACCTGCTCCAGCGTGTCCGGGGTGAGGTACGTCGGCGCAATGTACTTTAGCAGGAACTCGAGGCCCTGCTCGTCAAAGGCGTCGGCGGGGTTCGAGCCCGGCCTGTCGACCTTGACGGGTCGCGGCGCGGGGGTGTCGTGCTGGTCCGGGTTGCCCTGGAGCTGCATGAGGCCCGAGTTCTTGACCTGCTTCTCCTCGGCGCCCTCGACGAAGCCGTCCTCGCCGACCTGGGGGATGTGGAACCAGCCGCTGATGGCCATGCGGACGCGGCCGCCGTCGCGTTCGAGCTGGGCCTTGGACTCGGCGTGGTAGACCTCCTCGACGTCGTGGAAGGACTCGCCCGGCTGGACGGCGAAGAAGGAGAGCTGGTTCCAGGCCGGGGGGATGACCTTTGTGTGGTCGGGGGCCGGGGTCTTGGCGACCTCGCCGTCCTTGCCCTCGAGCTCGTCGACGGGGAAGAGGCGGAGGGCGCCGCCCCATTCGGGCTGCCACGGCTTGTCCGGGTCGGTGAGGTAGAGGATGTAGCTGACCTTACGGGAGCCGATGACGTCGTCGTGGCACAGGAGGTAGCAGCCCGGGGTGTAGACGTTGATGGCCATGTCGGTCTTGCGGCCGCTCAGGGGCCCGCAGCCGGTGATGTGGGAGACATAGTTGCGGAAGGTTTCCGAGTAGATTGCGTCGCGGAGGGACAGCAGGGACGGGAGCTTGGCGAGGGCGTCGTCGTCGAGGCCGTCGAGGTTCGCGAGGTCGCCCGACTGGTGGATCTTGTAAATGTCCGTCTCCTTGGGGGTGAAGGAGACGTGCTCGCGGATCTCGTCGCGGACGGAGCGCAGGAGCGTGTCGTCGACGAGACCGGTGATGACGGAGTGCTTGTACGGGGCCGACTCGGCGTATTCGGTGGTGTAGGACTCGAGGACCTTCTTGTCAAAGAGGCCCTTGCGGAAGCGCGACTTTGCGACGTCGGCCGAGAGGGCTGTGTTGGGAACTCGGTGTTAGCGACGACAGACGGTGACAGACTGCGATGGAACTGTGCAGCCAGCTTTGGAGTGCGTGTGGCTAACTCGTCTTGGACTTCTTCTTGGACGGCTTCTTGTCGTCGATGCGGGAATCGGCCTTGCGCTTCATCTTGGTCGTTTCAATTGGCTCCTCTTGCTTGTACTCGAGCACGAGAAATTAAAAGGCTGCAAGAAAAAAAGGAAAGGAAAAGGCAACGGCCAGGTTCAACTGGAGCTTCTTCGCTTGATCCAACGTCGGATCGGACGTGGGCTGAGGTCCCACATCAAGTTTTTCCTTGCGCTGGACTGTCCCGAGTACAGGGGAGCAGCTCAGCTTTCGCGCCAAATCGTCCCATGGGCGGCGCTGGCACCCCTGCGTCATCGGCCGCTGTCCTCCGTAGTCGTCGGCCGTCGTGTCGCACACCGCCGTCAGCCTCCGGTCACCTTCTCTGGGGGCAGGACTGTCTTTGGTGGTTGTTGTTTGGCAATTCGAGATTGAATTCCTCCACTGACATCTCAGGTGTCGACACCCACTCCGAATTTCTGGTGCTTCTCAGACACGGTTCAGGGACTTGCATTGTAGGTCAAGCGCCAAAGGCTTCACTCGACAGCGAACCCAGGCGAGCCGCCAGCCTCAATGACAGCAGGCCATTGCATGCGGAAGACCATCCGTCTGTTGAAGCGCTTGAACGCAGTGGATTCGAGCTGTTGGGTTGACGACATTAGCTAGTAATAGCCGTCTCATTTTTGTTTGCATCTCCCATCTGAAGTCGTGAATGACTGTGGGTGAAGTGAGGAGGGCTCTGATGTGGAACGAATTATACAATGCAGATTGCTACATAGATGGCCATACTACGCACACATACTCTCACACACATGACGCTGGCAGAAGACCAACAAGGTGAAGCTGGCGAAACAGAATATCCTTCACACCACTGACTTTTCTCTTTGGCGTACAAGTAGTTATTCTCATGTAAGTGATGCTACCTTACAAACCTTGCGTTGGCAAGTCTCTTCAAAGTTCGGACGGCCAGCAGTCCAAGCCGCACGCACCCAGCTGCCGACCCCACGTTGCTCCCCGTCCCCCCGCCGATAGAGGGGGAAGCGTCGCGCCAACGTCATGCATCCCAGTCCGCTGGCGTCAAATCGCGGCTCCAGGCACGTCTTCTTGGTCATTGGTTTTCTCGATAGGGAAGCTCACAGCTCGTCTGAGGTAACTTAACTCAGTTCCTTGTCTTTGCCCCGCCTAGGAAACGTCTTGAGGAATGAACCTATGTGACGACGGTCCACGCTTGCGTTGCTTGAGTCTCATCGCTCATGAACCTAAATCTGTGTGCCAACTCATCTCATCTCACAAATAAGACACCTCCCTCCCGCTCACCTGAGTCTGTTCATCGTGACCGTTACCGTAAAGCTTCATTTTCAATCGCACCACGCAAGATCACATTTAGAAAACCTCAAACATGTCCTCTCACATTGACATCGCGGCCGTGAGAGCCCAATTCCCTGCTCTGGCCCAGGACCAAGTCTTCTTCGACAACGCAGGCGGCAGCCAGACTCTGGGAACAGTCATTGACCAGTACGATCTCTCAACCACCCTCGTCTCACAACCTGGCTTGCTAACTCATCCCAGAATTCGAGCCTACCTCTCCAAGACAAACGTTCAGCTGGGGGCCTCTTACGCGGTAGGCCAGCGTTCGACGGCCTTTTATAACGAGGGCTACCAGGCCGGCGCAAAGTACATCAACGCATCCCCCGATGAAATCGGTAAGCGAATCCCCTTGGACATTCAACGCTCAACTCATTAACACCACAAACTACAAGTGTTCGGCGCCTCGACAACCCAGCTCTTCCGCAACCTCTCCCACACCCTCTCCTTCAACAAGGGCGACGAGATCGTCGTCTCGGCCGTCGACCACGAAGCCAACATCGCCTCCTGGGTCGCACTCGCCGCCGCCCACGACCTCGTCCTCAAATGGTGGAAACCCTCCACCTCCTCCTCCGCCTCCTCCTCCGCCACGAACCCCAAACTCACCGTCCAAAACCTCCAACCCCTGCTGTCCGACAAAACCCGCCTCGTCACCTTCACCCACGCCAGCAACATCCTCGGCACCATCACCGACGTCCGCGCCATCGCCTCCGCCGTGCACTCCTCCACGCCCCAGGGCCTCGTCTGCGTCGACGGCGTCGCCTACGCCCCGCACCGCCCCGTCGACGTCAAGCACCTCGGCGTCGACTTCTACGCCTTCTCGTGGTACAAGGTCTACGGCCCCCACACGGCCATGCTCTACGCCTCCCGCGCGGCGCAGGACCAGCACATGCGCTCGCTCGGCCACTTCTTCAACCCCGCCGAAACCCTCGAGGGGAAACTGGGCCTCGCGGGGGGGAGCTACGAGCTCGTCTCGGCCGTGCCCAAGGTCCTCGACTACCTCGGCACCCCGGCCGATTCCGACCGCTGGAGGGGCAAGATCGAGCAGGAGAGGCTGCTGCAGACGACGCTGCTGGAGTACCTGGTGGGCAGGGGCGACGTCACCGTGTACGGCGAAGCGGACGCCGCGTCGGAGCGCCGGGTGCCGACCATCAGCTTCAGGGTCAAGGGCTGGGGCGCCAAGGAGCTGGTCGCCGCTGTGGAGAAGGATACCGATTTCGGCTTTCGATGGGGCCATTTTTACTCGTACCGTCTGCTGAAGGACATCTTGGGCCTGGACCCTGCCGACGGAATCGTCCGAGTGAGCATGGTTCATTACAACAGCGGCAAGTCAACCCGGAATAGTGACTCTCCCATCTTCTGAGAATGCTGACAACCCGCAGTGGATGAGATCAAGAGCTTTATTAGCGCCTTGGACCGCGCGCTCTCCGAGAAGAAGTAGGCATTTATTGGTAAGGATATTGAATTAGCATTAAGAAGAGCAACAGATCCCAGCAGAAAGGATCCGTGTCTGCTTTAGGATATACCGAAACGTAAATCATGGCTTGCGTGGCTTGCGCGTATAAAAACAGGCGCCGAGAGAAGACAGGAACAAGCAGAGAGAACACATCAAAGTCATAAAAACATGAAACTGGCGGCCTTTCGCCGAAGGACCACGCTCCTCAGAGCTTGCCCGTCCTCTTCTCGACGGCTTGCCTCAGCAACGAGATGACCTCGGCGGGGTCCTGCGCGCCAAACACGGCGCTGCCCGCCACGATGACGTTGGCACCGGCCTCGGCCGCATGGCCCACGGTGCTGGGTGCCAGACCGCCATCGACCTCGATGTTGAGCTCTGGATATTTCTCACGCAACGCCTCGACCTTTTGGAGCTCCGAGTGCATGAACTTTTGCCCGCCAAAGCCGGGCTCGACCGTCATGATGAGAACCATCTGCGATGGGAGTGGTAAGCTTCATGTCGCGCAGGACGCTACTACTGCAGCCCAGTAGCGGGGTAAGAGGGGAACAACGTACGTCGGGTCTCTCAAGAGGGTCCTCGCTCTCGAGGAGCTCCCAAACCACGTCAACCGGAGTGGCGGGCTTGAGCGCGATACCGGCCAGGATGCCTTGCTCGTGAATGTAGCGGATCAGATCGCGGGGGTTCGTCTTCTCGTCCGACGTGTGCTCAGGGTCTTCGGCGTTGGAGGAAAATGCGGCCTCGTAATGAAAGCAGTACAGGTCGGCACCGGCCTTGACCATGCCCTTGACCCATTTCTTGGGCTACGAGGAAGCGTCAGTCGACCTCATCTTTCGATCGTGAAGCTGGCCAGCAGCTTCACGAGGACCCATTGGGTTCTGCCAATGGCCATGAATAGCTCACCTCTGACACCATCATGTGGCAGTCGAATGTGCCATTGGCAAAGTTCTCCGTGGGACGCTCTACGTGGCCTCGGATCTTGGCGACGACTGGCGGACCGAATGTGATGTTGGGCACAAAGTGACCGTCCCTGACAGGATTAGAAAATCAGCTCCGTCGGCCTCGAGCTCTCGGGCGCCATTCGCAAGGCAAGAGACAAGCTCTCGATGTTCCCGCGAAATGATTGTACGCCCTCAGCAATGAGATGGTGTTGTGACAGGATCATTTACATGATATCAACATGGAGCCAGTCGGCCCCTTGGGAAATTGTGCGAGAGCAGCATGCACCGAAGTCGGCAAAGTCTGCGGACAAGACCGAGGGTGCTATGATCGCTTTGGGTGCCATTGTGAAGGTGTGTTTTCGGATATGTGTAGAACAAACGGACGAACGAGTAGGACAAACGGCGCAAAGGGAGGAAAATGTAACACGGGAGGAGCAAGTTTTTGTGCGGTGTGTGTTGTGTGTGTTCGTGAAGATTCTGTTGAGGGTGGGAAGGGCAAGCTGCGACGGAACATGCGACCACGACCCCTCGGAAGCTATGGTACGGTATGGACCCTGAACTCACCTCAGCTGCTGTGGTGGGGTGCATGCTGGGTTCTCAAGTGTGGTGCCCACATTCTAGAATCTAGAATCGCTAATAACACTGTGAATTGAGGGGTTGACGGCCGCCGAGTGGGGTCTTGTTGATCCACCGGGGGCTTGTACCGCCAGTGCTGCGGTACCTTATGACAAGGTAAGGTCCGGAGTACATAAGCCCGCGGGTTGGCACCGGAGTTATTCCACCGCTGTCACGTTGTGTTCCTGGAGCCGAGTCGCCAAAGAGGAAAAAATAGCTGCTGGCGGTCTCCACCGAGTCTGATCCTTTCCTTTGCGCTGCGAGACGCGCCCACCCCCAAGACCCAGTCTCCAGAGGACACTGTACTCCGTAATACTGATTGTAAACCACTCGTGTGAAGTCGACGCGCAATTGCCAATCCTGACGTTAGCCCAATGTCACGATGGGCCTCGGGCCAATATCCGCCGGCGGATTCTGCTCATCAGGTGCACACAAGTGACCCCCACACTGCTCCAACGCACCGGAAAAGCAGGAAAGCCACGCCACCTTGATAACCAACTGTCTTTTGACCATCGTCATGATCTTTTGTCCCAAATCCTTGGTGTTTCGCCGCCTCGTGGTGTGACGTTGAACGCTCTACAACAAAGTCATCGTGGCACCACGATCCATCGTCACGTTCGGCCGAGACGGACGCTCTTGGTGGCCACTCGATACGTCTCCATTTGCCTGGATGCTTATGCTTGGTAATTCAGGTCCCCCTCGGAAAAAATAACTCGACTCGGTATGCCAACTGACCCACTCTACACTGCCTGAATGATGCGTCAATCCATTTATACACTTACACGAGCCTGCACGCCGGCCCGACCGCCCATTAGCTGTGCTACAACTTCGTCTAAGCGTCAAAGCTATACTTCAACCATCCTCCCAAGGCCTTCAAGCTCTCCCAGCGAACATTTTCGTCTGCCTCACCCATGAGCTCCATGACCCTGGTCTTCAGCCCGAGCTTCTCCAATTGGTATCTCTTCTCCGGCACTTCCTTCACCAGGGCGCCGACGTCGTTGCATGCAATAGCTAAAACCTGCTTGTCGCTGTCCCACGGTTTCTTCATGATTTCAGCAAGCTTCCGAAGAACTACTCCGTTTTCGTAATCCAAAATCTTGCGGGCGTTTTCGGCCCAGAACACCTGGTTCCGGTGCGGCGGGGACCAACGAAGATGGCCGGACTCGACCTCTGCAACGTATTCGTCAAATGTCGTCTTCGTCTTTGTGTACTCCTCGAGCAGGTCCTTGAGGTTTTGAAGGTCCTCAAGTAGATCAGCGTCGGTCAAATGACGACCGGTAAGGTTTTCGAGGAGTGCAGGCAGTCTGGCGAGCACTGCAGTGGGGAGGAGCGACTTCTGGTTCTTGTCGAGCAGGTTGAACAGAGTCGACACGATCAGTCGTGTCGTCTTCTCCTTTGGCGAGAGGCGCAGAAGCTGTGTGTAGAGCAGCACAATATCGTACTCACTGCACAAGGTTAGCCGGTGTGACCGCTTCTACAAGCGGCTGTACCCACTCGTTCAAGTCATCGCCAATGTCCTCAGCTTCGAAGCTCAATTGCCAAACGACCAAAAGGACGTGGTAAAGGAGTTGTAGACCAACGCCGCCACCGATAACATCTCGCGACGGGGTTGTGCCGCTCCATATGCTGGCCGAAGAGCTCCCGTTGCTACCAATGCCAGAGGCTGTTCTGAGGATTTCGATCAGAGGTGCAATCGTTTCGCTCCGCTGATTCCAGAATTGGTGTCTCGATGCACGCCCGTAGAGAATCGACGAGTATTCCTGGACGGCAATGTCCTGGAGGCCGGCGTCGGAGCTCTTGGCGAGACCGGACAGGAATGTGAGCAAGATGGGGATGGCATTACGGGTCGCCTGCGATTCATCATTTGATAGCGACATGAGTTTCGTCAGAGCCGTCGATGTAAGCAGCGGGATCGGGTCTTCTGTGTTATTAGAGTGGGCGAGCAGCGGCAAAAAAGCTTTATAGGGGTCCGCGTTCTTGAAGAGGGCTTTGGCGAGAGACGGTACGCCTGCAATTGCGAGATGACTTCGTCAGCAGTATACTTCTAAGGGCGTGACACAGTAACATGAGGCCTAGGTAAACAAGTCTGATTGTGGAAGGGGAGTATTGCGGAATACAGGTGAGTAACGTACTGGGCAATAGGTCGGTAAGGAGAACGAGGATAAACTGGACGACGTTTGTCTGCTTTCCTGCGGACTCGAGCACACTGGGCTTGCCCGAGTCGCCGACGAACAACGAGCGATAGCCATCGAGGTCGCCTTCTACAATTTCCTTTCTCGCTTCGGGCTTCTTGGCCTTGTCAACGGCGCGGATGCGAGCGAGGTGGTCCTCTGTGATGGTGCCTGCTCTAACAGCGCCATCCCAGGGAATCGGCCGCTGTCGGATGTTGTTCTGCAGCGACGCCAGGTAGGTGGGAGGATCGAGCGACATGGCGGGCAGGTGGGAGGAAGGCAGCGACCCTGGCGGTTTTCTCAGAGATGGACCTGCGTCGACTCGGTTGTTGAGGATGAAGGAGGTGGATGGATTCGGGCGTACTGAGGGTCGCAGGTCGTCGCAGGTCGGCAGCTGGCTGGTGTGAGGCAACTCCATTAAGCGGCAGCCACAGCCGCGCCCACCCAGTTTTGGGACACTTCCAAGGTTCCCTGGCACCAAGTCACAGCGTCAGGTCGATTTGCACATGATTGGCTCGAGGTCCAATTCTACGTCAGCCACATGCGATAGCTCCAGCGGATCCACCAAAGCTTCGGTATGGCCAATGATCAGCCGCCGGCTCCTGGAGCTGTTCCTGCGCGGTGCGGCGGTGCACTTCCCAGCCCCACCACCGAGGATGAGCTTGGCTTTTGTGTCTCAGTCTTCAATTACCCGTACGTATTTACACAGTTACATGATGGACTCTCCAAATAGCAACATGGCCCCGTCTCCCAGCCTCCATCTTTTTCCCAGGGGCAGATGTGACCTCGGGTCGCCCTGTGTCCTGTCCTTCTAATCAGATCGGGATCACGAACTGCAAAGATTTCCCATATTCGACAACTGTCCGCGCTATGCAGGGTACCGCCTGCGTACGCTGCAGCCAGGAAGCTCACCGTCACTTGGTGACGGAGCGGAGAGATGCATCCCGTCGGCCTGCCAAAGATGCGGAGCCCACGGACTGGTGAGATCGAGGCGGGATCTGACAAGTACCCGAAATGGCATTTGCCATTGGCCTTGCCAACGGTCACTGTACTGGCAGCTCGCTTGCACGCAATGCAGTTTAGACAACGTGCAGTACACATGTGCGGGCAATGAGCAGCCGTCCGATATGGCAGCGGAAGAGTCGTGCAACAGTCAGTCATGATCTCATTGAGGCGGCTCACGATGTAGCAGGTAGGTTGTGCATCGCACACAGTTTCGGCCAAGGAAGGAAGGCGCCAAGTACTGTCTTTCGGTGTAGGGGTCAGAGACAGCACTTGCGATTGCAGCTGCCTCTCGCACCTGTCTGTGTAGACTCTCCTGCCCTATCGATTGTCGTCCAGTGGACGGACCGACCCCTGCAGATAAACAGTGGAGGACAAGCGCTCTGGGCCGGGCCAGTGAGAAGAGCACGTCAGGTATCGATTAGCGGGCTGCCAACTCACACAGGCATCTCCCCGCACCGAAACGACTCCACTTACAGCGTGTTTAGCAGGTACTGGAACTGGTGTAAGACTCATCTCGGCGCCCGATCGTCAGGAACCACCGCAACAGTAACCGTACGGCAGCGTCGTATGTGAGATAACAACCGATCAATCAAGTAAGGGAATGAAAGAACTTACCCTGCTTTGTATGCACGTCCTGCTTGCAGAATGAGCCTTTTAATCGGTGAGACCAGACCCTTGCGGTGCCTGGTGTCATTAGGGGGGTGGTATTGTGGATGTGGTGTGGTGACAGAAGCAAGAAAATCGAAGAGGTTGGACTCGGGACGTACGTACAGAGGAGGCTGGGAGAGAAGCCGCGAAAAACGGGCACAGCGGTCTCTGCCCAAACCAAGTAATACAACTCTCCAGTCCGTCAGTACCTGACCATTTCTCTCTCTTAAAGTGACCCTGCCTGCAGGTTTCAATCCCATCCCGAGTTCCTGGACCTTTTCATTCTGGCCATCCGCCTCAAGGAAATTCCATCCAACAAACACCAACACCGACGTCTGCATACTAAGAAACTAGGCCTGCCAACTCACAGGTCTTGGGCTGGGGTTTCGGTGCGACCCTCTTCGCAGCTGACGATTAATACCTCACTCGTCCTCTTGCGCAACATTCTTCGCACACGAACTTACTACTCTACTCGTCCACGACCCCAAAGACGACGAGACACGGGACATTCCTCACTACACAACAGCGGAATTGACAAACCTCGATAAGTGCAGCCGCCGGGTCACAGCACTTCATCTCACTCTACTGTTCGTTCGGCTTGGCTCACAAACGACACGGCGCAACGCCTTCCGCCACAATGAGCCGGAATAAGCTCTCCGCTGCGGCCCCTCTGGTCGCCGCCCTGCTGCTTTTGGCATCGGCCCCCACTCCAGCGTCCGCTCATCCCTATCCGTTGCAAAACATCGCCAACGATCTGTTTTACGATCTTGGCGATAAGTTCATGCGCCGCGACTGCGTTCAACGATGCGGTTCGGACGGGCAATACTGCTGTGGTTCTGGTGAACAGTGTTACACAGTCGGGAACATCGCTGGGTGCAGTACCATCAGCGGTGGTGGCGGTTACGGCATTTACACGACAACGTGGACCGAGACGAAGACCTTTACCAGCACCATTACCACCGACTGGCCCGAAACAACAAAGGCTTCAGGCGGAGGGGGTGCCGGAGCTGTCTGCGTGCCGAAACATGACGGAGAGACGGCTTGCGGTACCATTTGCTGTGCGTCTGACCAGTATTGCGCCTACAACAACCAGTGCGCTCAGAAGGGCTGGGACATCACAACCATCACGTCAAACGGCGTCCCGATCACAACCCAATTCTCTGCGCCCTACAGGGTCACCAGTACTAGGGCTACTGGCACCTTTGCATCGGCTGACGAAACCGGCACCGGGACCGCAGTCCCCATCGCTGACGAGGGTACCGGCGGCGGGCTGAGCGGCGGCGCCATTGCAGGAATTGTTATCGGCACTCTTGCAGGTCTCGGTCTCCTTATGCTCCTCTGCTTCTGCTGCATCGCCCGCGGCCTGTGGGGTCTGATTTTTGGCGGCAAGAAGAAGAAGGAACACAGCCGCGAGCGCGTCGAGGTCGTGGAGGAAAGATACTCGCGCCACGGCAGCCGCATGCCATCCACCCACTCTCACCGACCCTCGCACGGCGGCTGGTTCGGCGGCGGCGGCGGCGGTCGTCCCACGTCCGCCGCCCACCGCAAGGAAGAGAAGAAGGAGGGCGCCAAGTGGTTGGGCATGGGAGCGCTCGCGGCGACGATGCTGGCGCTCTTGAACATCAAGAAGGACAAGCCGGCGCGCAAGCCCCGTTCAACGTACACGGATTCGTACTACTCGTACACGGGGACAAGTCCCAGTGAGTCTTCGTGGGAGTCTCGGACACGAACGGATCTGACCTCCTATATAGGCAGTTCTAGCTCCGGGGGAAGAACCCACCGGACCGGCCAGACGCGCGGTACCCGCACTACCCGCCCCTCACGGAGGTAGCATAGCAGGCAGTCGTCGAGCACTGAGCCATGAAGCCGCACATGTATAGGGCCCGCCTCTACTTTCGCGAGGTCATCGCCGCCCCGAACATGATTCCACCGTATATAAACGGGTATTTGCTTCTTTTTTGTTACATTTGGAGTTTGGCGGAAGGCAGGTTTTCTTTATGCACATTTGTCTCCAGACCGGAGGTTGGCGGTCTGGAGCACGGACAAAACAACGAGGGACGAGGCTATCAGTGACAAGGAAGGATGAGATGAAAGACTGGAACGATAACGCGAGATGAAAATTGGGAGGAAGGAATAAGACTAGTCGTGAATCACGATCAATCAGGTGGTTATGGGGAGAGGGCGGTCTTCTCCTTGGCGTGGCTCTCTCACAACAACACCCTGCATAGCATGTACGATGTCAGAACGATTTGATGTTATAGAACGAGATTGGTGGTGGGCTCTACGAAAGTTTTAAAGCGCACTTTAATGCACAATATGGACGTTTGTTCAGACCTGTTGTCCGCCGTCGGATGTTTTCGAAGCTTCCACGGCTGTGCCCGTTGAGAGTTTCGAGAAGTTGAAATGAACTGTTGGGACCTGCTGAAGCACGTTGAACGTCGAGTCGGATGGCCATTCCGGTTCCGCCACTTGGGCCTCATCCTTCCTTCAAGCCTGATAGAACAGGAACATTTACACAGTCGTTTTGTGACATGCTATTTTTGCGTAAATGAACCCTTGTCCCCTTGTCAACAAGACCTTCATCGACCTCAGAGCTGCTGATGTTCACTTTCAGGGGACATTTGTATTCCCCGATACAGCCCCCTCTTTGATGTTGATAATATGATGTGTATCAGTGCTAGTACAGGGTCAATTCGCACACGTAGTCGGATGTATACCAGGTAGACTGCTTAGAGACCACCTCTAGAGGGTTAAGAGTGGATCATGACAAATAAACCTCTCGACGAAATGTCGAAGATCATCAACGTGGCTACCGCAAGTCAAGATGGCGAGACGGAGACGTACAGCAAGCAAGGCCCTTAGGAGTCTAAGTAACCTCGGAGGGAGTCTAGATGTAGAAGTATGTACGCTGGACCACCCGGCGTGAGGCATTCACAGTTCATCAAAATAGCAGTCATGGGTCCGAAGGGCACAAATCGACAACTCGGATCTCTATGCAGAACACTCCCTTACGTCGAGCGAACCCTATCAATGAGGAGAGGCGAACACTGCACGAGCACTGGAACGGAAAGGTACTCGGGAGCTTAGTGCGCGAGGTATCATTTCACCATTAAACGCCGTTCGTAAGTACCCGTAGAAAAAAAGAGGAAAAAAAGAGTTGATCGAGTAAACCGCTCGTGAAGGCGAGCTTGTGCGTCTTCTTGCTTTTAGGTTTGGTATAGCCCTGCGCTACACACTCACATAGACACGTCACCTCCCTATCCCAGGAGCGTGCTTGTGTCGTGGTTTTGCAAAAATGATTTGAACCCCGGCCATTTTTGTCGTAAGAACCCAGACCAGAACCCAGTAGTTCATTTTTTTAGTTTCCCGCGCGGACGCGAAGCCTCGGAAGACAGACACACATGAACCATCACCACGTTGACGCGTTGACGATGATGCGTTTACTGGTCCTGGACAATGTTGCCCTTCTCAGAGACGTAGATACCGTCAAGGAACTGTGACATGTCAGAGGAATGCACCGTAGACAGCGTGCAGGTCAAGATCGACAACATACCTTACGGATATCCTTGTTGCGGACCTTGCAGATCTGCTGGATGTCGGCAGCGGACTGGGAGACATCCTCGAGGGAGTTACCCTCAATGACGAGCTCATCCTTCTGGCTCTTGGACTCGGAGACGTCGACGCCAGGGCGCATGACGACGCGGCGGACCAGCTTCTCACCAATGAAGTTGCTGTGCAGTAGTCAGTAAACATGCCCCCTGGATGATTCCCGCTCCGATTCACATACCGGATCTCAACCTCCCACAGATCGTCGGCGTTCTTCTCACTGTTGACGTTGATGGGGAAATGGGCGTAGACGTAGCGAAGCTTGTACCTGAAGCCCTTGGTGACACCGATGACCAGGTTGTTGATCAGGGTGCGGACGGTGCGGAGGGTGGCAACGTTCTTTCTTGAGCCGTGGTGGATCTCAATGTTGATGGTGCCCTTCTTGGGCTGGGAGAAGTTGACAGCCAAGTGGGACAGGTCCTTCACGAGCTTGCCTGGTCGTCGGGTCAGCCCATTTGACTTTTGACGGACAGTCTGCTGCTGTTCACTTACCACGGGGACCCTCGACGGAGACGACGCGGGACTTGATGTGAACCTTGACTGTTGGAGAATCCAAGTCAGCATGCATTCGATTGCCTGCCACTACTGCTCCTTTCGAGCTCATCCACACAGTCTAAAATCTTTCAACCCAAATGCACCTTGTCCCATTTCCCTCCAACACCCAGAACATCTCCCCGTCGACCTGTCGTGTGCCACGCCGACAGCCATGCGCGCGAGCGAGCAGCGGGCGTCGGGCGTTGACGACCACGGGCGAGCGGGGAGAGCTCAGGCGAGGCGAGAGATCGGAGGAGCAGTTTGTATCCCAGAGTTCAGATGTCGGCGGAGCTCGCAGGGCCGCATCGTATATAGACACTTGATTGGCTGTGGGAGGAGTCGGGTGGTGCGCGCGTGGCTTTCGGAGAGTCGCGACGGCGACGACAGCGTTTACATACCATTCTCGGGAATGTCGAGGGTCTCCTCGGAGTGAATGTATCTCATCTTGACGTCTGGGGGGGTTGTCGGCTGGGCGATGGGCGACTGGCCTGTGAGGGTATCGTTGGGCGTTGAGGGACAAACTGTTTCCTGGGAGCAAAGGAAATTCCCGATGGAAATTGACCTGATTTTCGGTGTGGGTGGCTTGAGACGCAGAGCAGGCCATAGGGCTTGTGTGCACGTGAGGGATACTTGCCAAAAATGCGAGCGCACAGGCCATCCAAATCTTCGGCGCGGGAGGCCGGGCTCAGGTCCCACTCACGCGGAGACCGGCTCCAGCCACATCGGAAAACATGAGCCACACTTCTAATGAGATGATTGCCTGGAGCCGTCACGTGTAAATCCAGCCAATGAGGGGAGCCATGTCCGACAGCTCCCAGCCCACCTCGACTGATAGCTGGCCGACCTGGTTGTCGCATAGGAAGAAGAGCAGCCAGATGCACGTACGTCAGCCACGTCCAACTCTCAGATTCCCCAGAATACAGCCGGACATCAATCACTTCGAATCCCCGAGCTCGGAACTCTTGCACGCGATACTTATGAGCAGCTGGTGTCCAACTCCGAATAATCGACTACACCCAGCCATCGAATTGAAGTAATCGCTCGTCATCCGGGCAATCCATCGACGCCAATATGTCGTACTTCTTCTCGACCCCCGTCGACATCGACGTCGTGCTGGAGGACGCCGATGAGCGCTCCATGGTGGACGTCAAGCTCGACAAGAATAGGCGCGAGAAGGCGCCATTGTATATGGACGGCGAATCCGTCAAGGGTGCCGTCACCATCAGACCCAAAGATGGCAAGAGGCTAGAGCACACCGGGATCAAGGTCCAATTCATTGGCACGATAGGTTAGAGAAGCCTATGATCCAGAATGCCGCTGCGCCGCTGACAGCCATCCGCCCTCCAGAAATGTTCTTTGACCGCGGAAACCACTACGAATTCCTCTCCCTCGTCCAAGAGCTCGCGGCGCCGGGCGAGCTCCAGCACCCGCAGACGTTCGACTTCAACTTCAAAAACGTCGAGAAGCAGTACGAGTCGTACAACGGCATCAACGTCAAGCTGCGCTACTTTGTCCGCGTCACCGTGTCCCGCCGCATGGCCGACGTCATCCGCGAAAAGGACATCTGGGTCTACTCGTACCGCATACCCCCCGAGATGAACTCGTCCATCAAGATGGACGTCGGAATCGAGGACTGCCTGCACATTGAGTTTGAGTACTCAAAGAGCAAGTACCACCTCAAGGACGTCATCGTCGGTCGCATATATTTCCTACTCGTCCGCCTCAAAATCAAACACATGGAGCTGTCCATAATCAGGAGGGAAACGACGGGCGCTGCGCCGAACCAGTACAACGAGAGCGAGACGCTCGTCCGCTTCGAGGTAAGCATACTTGCGCCGTACGTGGTTTTTTGAATCGGAAAGCGCTGACAACGTCTCTAGATCATGGACGGCTCTCCATCCAGAGGAGAAACCATCCCAATCCGACTCTTCCTCGGCGGTTTCGACCTGACCCCGACCTTCCGGGACGTAAATAAGAAGTTCTCGACGCGGTACTACCTGAGCTTGGTGCTCATCGACGAAGGTACTTACACCATTCCCCTAAACTCGCATCGCCAATCTAACCGTGCTACCAGATGCCCGGAGATACTTCAAGCAGTCAGAAATCATCCTCTACCGCCAAGCACCCGACGCCGCTGGAAGTGGGCAACCCTTCATCATGGCGTCGGCGCCCGAGAACCCCAAGCTCATGCCTCCCGTTCAAGCCGAGGCGTAGAGCTGCTTAGTACGCGGCTGAGCGTTCTTGTCTCTTCGTAGTTGTAGATGCGATGGTATCCGGTCGTCGCCACGCGGTTTTCAAAGCATATGTCACGGCGTTTTGGTGTAAAGAAAGCTGGGGTTTGTCTGTCTTGCGCTGATTCGCGAGAAAATTGAAATTTTCTTCTATTTCCACCATCAAGGGAATAACAACCAAGACCCAATCAATGCAATTCGTGAGGTATCTGATGAGTGCCCGGGCAGTTCTCGTCGTCATCGTCCGGGATGCTCTTCTTTTTCGATTACTTGTACACGCTCGTTCATCCCCCGGCTTTTTCCTCCCGTCATTCATTCCCCAATTTAGAAAATGTCCATCACGTCGTCCGCCTCGAATCCAAACTGGTTGTTCTGGATGGCGGCGATCCTGTCCAGCTCGTCCTGGTACTGCTTGCGCAGGTCCGAGAGCGTGACGACCTTGCGCGTCGCCTTGACGCCGTCCGTCTCCCTCGAGTTGGGAGGCGGCAATTCCTCGGAAAAGATCCATGCCTGCTTGGGGTCGACGCAGCTGAGGGCGTTGATCAGCAAGAGGTACTGCTTCGTCACGGGCGTATCCAAAATGTCTTGGCCAACGAGCTTGTCGCCCTCGCCGGCGTGCTGCAGTTTTTGGATGCGGTCGAGCAGGATCGTGGCCGCGCCGCGGTAGTTGTTGTGCTTGATCCGCCACGAGTAGAGGATCTGGTGGTAGGGAATGCCGGTGAGAACGTCCGCGGTGGATTTGCACTTTTGGGCGAGGATCTCGTCGATGGAGTCTTGCAGGCCGGGGAAGGGGAGCGACATGAGTTCGCTGTTGTGATACGACTCGCACATCTTGTCCACGAGCTTGCGCAGAGACGAGGGCTGCATCGCCTTGTCCTTCATGGCGAGCAGGCTCGCCTGTGCGACGTCGAAGCGCGAGAGGGCAGTGGCCGCGTTGAACTGGCGGCTGAGCATCTCGCTCTTGACGACGGCGGCTTCGGTGCTCGCGTGGGAGTATTGGATGGCCAGGCCAGCGAATTCGATCACGTAGGAGTAGGCCTTGACCTTTTCCAAGAGGGCCACAATGTGGCAGTGATAACGGGCAGGGCCCTTGTTCAGCAGGTTCCATTCCGTGTCGTCCAGGAGACCGCTGCTGTGCCGGTCGACGTCAGCGTCCTTCACACCTGGAGAAATATTAGCACCAACAATGTCATCATTGGGGTTTGAGACGCACTCATGCCGATTGCTGCCTTGCGGAAGTGGATGGCGGCGGTGGCAAAGTCCTTGAGAGCAAGAGACACACGGCCTTGGACATATATGGCAAATGGAGTTTGACTGCAGAAGGGTGTAAGTTCCAAGGCTAGATCGGCTCGTTCCCTTCTGACCAAAGAGCATTGGATGAGTGTTGGCGACACCTCAATGTCGCTGTTCGGGGCGCACAGGTCCGTGACGATGTCAGTGATGCTGGCGGCCAAGGGTTCGTTCTTGCTGTCGACAAAACCCAGAAGGTGGCCAACATTGCCTTCCAAAGCGGTAATTGTCTGAGTCTCCTCCGCGGAACGTTTTGATGAGCTTGGCGATCCGGCCACCGAGCCGTTGCGCTCGTGCTTCGCAGCGACGGGAACTGTGATCTCGGTCTTGGCCAACCACCGAAGCAGCTCCAGCCTGCGGAGCGATTCGAGGAACTGGCGGAACACGGTTCCAATATCTAGCCGCTTGGAGAGCATGTCCTCTTCTTGTTCCCAGTCAAATTCCATGTGAACCAACAGGAGTAATTGACTGAATACAACCTTCCATTGAAGGTCGATAGTCTCTTGCACTGCCTTCACGATCAACTTCCTCCCGAAGTCAGTAAGCGGTTGCCGCGCCTTGCGACTCCCAGAGTCCGCCGTAGCTGCGACGAGCGCGGCGAGGCTCTCATACAACTCCATCGTCACTCCACTGTAGCTCTGACCCAGGCTCTCGATGACTTGCGCGCAGTCTTCCTCGCTTACGCTGCGCCATAGCCCCGTGCTGTCGAACATATACTGGATTCTTTCGTAGTCCGTTCTTGGGGTCTCCTCAAAGATTTCTGGGCGCAAAGCAGCGTGTGAGACCTGCTGTATGCTGTCTGAGATGGCGTCCAGAAAGTTGATGCCTGTCGCGACGAGAGTCGCTGTGCTTTCCGAGTTCTCGTCCGGCCTCGAAAGGTTGTAGTACAGCCGCTCTAGTTGGCTGCATTCACGAATGGCCGATACGGCATCGGCGCACACTACCCAAGTCATCTCGGCGTCCGAGTCCAGGATCAGAGCAACTGCCTCGCCACGCTGCTTATCCAACTCGATGAGCAGGCGGTAAAACCTACGCCACTGAATTTCACCGCTTGCTCGGAACTGCTCATAATCCATCCCCCCACCAGAGTCGCGGTCCAAGGAGGCTGTCGACGCAAGGACGGAACAAATTGACTCTGCCAGGCCTTTTTGTCCTTTGGGGTTGCCGTCTTTTTGCGTACCGAGACCCTTTTCGTAGATGGACAAGGCCGTCTCCAGTGTCGCTTTTGTGAATCGGCCAGGGGCCAGGATCAAGTCCAGCCACTTTTCAGTCGTATCTGTAGGGTCCGATGGTCCCGAAAGTTGTGCTGTCGGGTAACTCGAGTCAATGTGACAGGAATTCCACTCATTCTCCCACGACGCAGCAATTTTGTCCATGTCGAGCTCGAGCTCTTGGACGCGATACGTCATATTGTTCTTCCACAGCGTCCATAATTGAATTCCGCCATCCGCCGGACTGGAGAGGACAAAGTCGGCCATGGTCCACACATCCGACAGCGAAGGAGAAGATGGTACCAAGTGAGGGTCGGGGAAAGCATCCTCGACGTACACGGTGTCGGCGTCGTGGGCCTTGATGTTCCAGAACTTGAATTCGCCAGCGCCGATGGGGGAGTAGGTCGCGCACATGCTCTTGCCGGTGCCCTCTCCGACGAGCTGCAGTAGGTTCGCCTGCGTCGGCTCAATCTGCCACTTTCCGACCTCCTGGGGATTGCGGTCAGAGTTGAGGATATCGCCGGTAAACAGAATCTGCCCGGTGCGTAGATTCCAAATGCGCATGCGGTGGTCGAGGCACACGGTAAACAAAAAGGCGGCGTCGTCCAAGCCCAGATCCGTCACCAGTATCGATGTTGCCGCGGTAGGGTCCATGGAGATATTGCGATGTCGGATCGAGTGGCTCTGCTTGAACGGGAGGAAACTGCGGATTCCCTGCGCCCAACCTTGGGAGTTGTAGATCGTCTCTTTCCATGGGTTGCTGTAGGCTAGAAACATGTCAGCATAAAGCGAGCAGACCTTGTGCATGGCGGGTGTCCCTCACAGTCTTGAGCTCTGTTTCGGTCCAACCTTACAAGACCACCGTCGTGGAGCGAAATGACAACCTGGTCGGTGCTCGCAGCAACCATGCGGTGAGGGTGTTTGAAGCCAAACACCTTGGGCGGGTAGACCTTGCAAGCTTCACCCGGCCCGGCTTCGATGGCGGAGCGCTTCCTGAAGAAGTCGGGTCGCAGGTTGAAGGAATATAGGTGGTTAGACTCGTCGAGAACAAACATGGAGAGCGCATCGTGTTCCCGGGGATCGGCGAAGGCAACGCATGACGGCTGGATCGGGACCGTGAATCTGAAGTTGAGAATGAGAGGTGCATCGATAGCCTTCTCTTGTCGACAGGTATCGACCACACGAACGCTCAGAACCTGTCCGTCTTCTAGCAATCTCCACAGGAAACTGCGCGGTGAGTCGTGCCATTTCCTGTGGTATACTGACGAGGCAGGGGCTAGGTTCTTTAATCGGAAAGCCACCTCATCCTCGCTCACGTTCTTGTCGCCACTCCCCCCCGTGAGTTTGCGGAAAACGTCTCGCGCGCTGGACGTCAATGAGGGTACGCGGATGTTGACGACTGAAGAGGCTGAAGATGGTTCGAGACTCAGGCGAGTCTCTGTGTACAGGTATTGTGTGTCGGCGGAGTCCATCTTTTTCTGCGCCGCCTTGGATCGTGGTAGCCTCTGACGCCGTCGGAGAGAAAGGAAAAGCCGCAAGATTCGCGAGTGGGGGTTGGCGCAATCGGCAAGACTGGAACTACGGCAAAGGTTCGTCGCGATTCGAGATGTTGGAATTTCAGTTTGACAGGACCTAAACGCGCTGGTGGGGCTAATCCCGATACAGCAACCAGCTGGTTACAGTGACATTGGACAGTGCAATCCATCGCACACAGTGCAGCTGAGTAGGTGGCTGCCACTGCAGTTACCAAGCCCCGGTTCATCTCTTCATGCCAAATAAACTTCACAATGCTGGTTGGCTGAGTGAATCTACATTCATTTCTAGTTCTGCTTGAGCCTTCTAAACATTGAACAACGCGTCTAGCAAGTGGTACATGTTCCATCCGCGGGCAAAATATTAGTAGAAACCTGCAACTCCTGAACAATGTCCCCAACGCCAAAACCCGTGCATGCCATATTCTAATCATAAGCGCGTAACACCATAGCCCGTTTTCCTTCGTTCAGTTGTCCTTCTCCAGATCCTTGGGGCTCGGGTCTCCAATGCCGTCTTCGTTGATCGCAAACAGACAGTCGCTCTCTGGCAAACAGGGACTATCGTAGATCTTGGCGATACGAGTCTCGCCACGACCCTTCCTCAAGCTGATTCTCGTTGTACTGGCGTGTGCAATGATGTTACCACCAATTGGCTTCTTCGGGTCGGGGTTGAACATGGAGCTAGGTCCACCGTCCACCTGCGCCACAACCTGGTTGGTGATGACAACAGCAATGCCAAACTCGTCGGCGAGGCGCTGCAGCGTGCGCATGAACTTGGCGAGATGAGTTTGTCTGGATGACAGCTCACCACGACCCAGGAAGTCGGTTCTGTAGAGAGAAGTGGCACTGTCGACGATGAGAAGCGAGAATCGCGTCTCGCACATCATGGCAGAAGCCTGCTGCAACAGCTGCAGCTGGTGATCAGAGTTGTAGGCGCGCGCATACGCCACGTTGTCCAGAACCTCTTCTCCTGACAGACCGAAGCGGTTCGCCACGGCTAAGAGACGTACAGGTCTGAAGGTGCCCTCCGTGTCAATGTACAAACACTTGCCCTCGCCACCGCCCATGTCGAAGGGCAGCTGGCAGGTGACGGCGAGGGTGTGGCAGATCTGACTCTTTCCGGTGCGGAACTCGCCAAACAGCTCGGTCACCGATCCGGTCTCGATACCACCGGCGAGAAGTGTGTCCAGCTGCTTGGAGCCTGTCGTGATGGAGATGAGCTCGCTTCGGCGTTGGTGCATTTCGGTGGCGGTTGTGAAGCCCATGGGAACGAGCTTGGAAGCTAAAGCAAATGTCAGAGGCTTGAGGAAGTTTTCGGCATTTCAGTTCACTTGCCTTCCGCAAGGATCTTGGATGCCTTTTGCTCCGAGATACCCTTGATCTGCTCCAACGTCCGACGCGGTGTGTATGCGACCGACTCTACCGTATTGAAGCCACCATCGACGACGAGCTGAATGTCACGTTTCGTCAAGCCGGCGATACCCTAGGCAAGACTGTCAGAAAATGTGCCAATACGCAGCCTCGAGCGAGGGTACCTCGAGGGCCGAGAGTGGCGTAGGCGCGCCAGGGCCAGTCACTCCGCCTTCCTCGCCATTGTGGCTCTCTTCGTAACCGTCGACCTCGGTCATTGTGTCAATCCAGGTTAGAGAAGAGAGTTGGTGGTATTAGGACGCGTCGCAAGGCCGCAGACTGTGTAAAGGGGAAACGAGTGAGGCCAGTTGCAGGCTGGTGATTCATGTGCGAGCGCGGGCTTTAAGACGCGTCGGGCAAGTGGCAAAGACATAGAGGCAAAATACGCCAAATCACGTGTATCAATTAAGAGGCGCACCAGCCCCGCTGGGTGCCTGGACTTAGCGCCAGAGATGTCCACTCAGTCCTCTTTGATTGGGCGCAGCAAACGACTTCCTCACACAATGTTCTCCTGTTTACTTGTATTCCGTACAAGTCCTAGGCAGATCGTTGCGCAACTCATTCGCTGCATTCTTTTGATTTCTAAACAGAAAAAAAAACATGATGTTCTTCAGCTTCGTGTTCTTCTGAAGTTTGTTGACTTGTCGCTATCTGTAAGGGCCTACGGCCAGACGTTTAACTCGAGACGTTGACCTCGAGACCATCAATTGCCCAATGTCACTTGCGAATCGGAAGAGGTGACTTTTGAAAAACTTTCGAGTTCGAATTATTGAGTGCTATTTACAGTACCAAAGAAGGCAATTGGGATCCCCCAAAGCTGGGTAAAAGTAACTCATTGGTCAAGTCCGAAACACCAAATCCAGGCCGTATCGTTATTACTTTCAATTCCTCCGCCATCAAGCTTGCGTCGCGTCCATGAATTCATTTCGTTATTGTTGTACAATGCCCATTCCTCTGCCGAAAAAACACATCAAAGAGTGACAGATTGGTCGAAAAACAATCGTCGTTTAGTTGATGTCGACGCGGCGAGTCTCGTGCTTGGGAGCCTTGGGGACTCTGATGGAGAGGATGCCGTCCTTGAAGCTAGCGGAGACCGCCTCTTGAGAGATCTGGCCGGGGAAGTTGAAGACTCGGCTGAATTCGCCAATGCTGCGCTCAGAAACCCAGTATTTGGCGTTGTCCGCTGGCTGCTGGTGGTGCTGGTGCTGGTGGTCCTTCTTCAGCTCGGCAACTGTGCTGACGGGAGTTGGCTGAGCGGTGGAGTTGCCGTCAATGTCGTCGGCATCCTCGACGGTAGCCTTGTGGGGAGAGCGAGGACGCTCCTCCTCGCCCTTTTCAGTGACGGCGACGTTCTTTTCGCTGCCGCGGAGGAGTCCGGCGGGCGGAGTGCCGGCGGTGTAGGTGCGCTCGATGCGGCCGCGGATGTGCAGTGTGTGGGGGTCGGTGAACTCGATGGCGACGTCGTTCTTGTTGATGCCGGGAAGTTCACCGTGAAGCTCATAGGCGTCCTCGACCTCGCGAACGTCGAACTTGGGCTGGAAGGTCGGGACTTGGCGACGGGGGTTGGCGTTGCCGTTCTGACCGCCTTGGCGGGAGTAGTTGTCAAAGTCCTCCAGGAGGCGGAAGAGAGGAGTGAAAGAGGCGTCGGAGCCGTAGAAGTTGCGGGGGAAGAAAGCCATTGTGAAATTTGGTAATTGAGTGTGGAAGACTGGAGAAGTGGTTGTTATGGATACGTTGAAGTTTTTTGGCGAGCTGGTAGTTGTAGGCTTGGACGTTTGGATTAAGAGAGTATCTTTTTGAGATGTCTTGCTTTGTTGTGGCTGTTGTTGTTCTGATGATGGGAAAGGTCGAAGATAGGAGGGATTACGACCCTCGATTTATACAACCCAAGCAGGCACCATCGTGCCTTCCCCAAACTTCCGGAATCATCGCCAGTCAGGTAACGTCATCAAATCTCGGTGCTTCTGGAAGCAACTTGCACACGCGAGAATAATCAAATAAGAGATCTGGAGCCTGTTTCGAGATGGTGTGCCTATCTTGTGATGGCTTCCCGACGCTTCGAGCTACTTCGGTAAGCTTACACGATGGAATCGTAGGGAAGCTTCTACCACCTTCCACAGCAATCACGCACTACGAAGCAGCCCATTTCGCATCCAGGAGAAGAAAAAAAAGGCAAACTCATATCGTCCCTCCCGAGACACTCAGAATCCCTCTCTTCACAAATCACCAGCTAGACTGGTTGTTTCATCGCATCGCATCGTTCTGGGGTTTGTCACTGGACGCTGCCATTTTGGGGATTTGTCACCACTCACCACTTTTCCCTCGCCAACACGGAGCAATTTAGAGTTTTGCCGACGGACAGGGGTATTGTGACTTGAATGCGCAGGCCACGGCGTCAAACGTCTGGTCCGTGTGTGGAGACAGCTGAGTTCGTACGTTCGATGAGGGTTCAAGTCTTTCCCGAGGCCTAGACTCCCGTCGCCCTACTCCCCTAATTGTCTCCATTCCCACTCCGAAATCCAGACTCCTACGCCCGGGCTAGGACCCTCCGACTCTGTTGGCTGACACCACCGCTCTCATCTCCGATCGTGGTGACTGCAACCTCTCGGATAATACAATACGACACAGGCCAGGCCTATCCCCGGTCATGAATGGAGAGAAACCTCGTCGAGTCAGGGCTGTGTCCGCTCTTTGGCAGAATCACTGCTCCATACCACAAGATACCTAGTAGTGGATACGAAGAAGCAAAAAAAAGAAAGAAAAAAACCAGCAGGCCAGGCGTCAGGGAGAATTGGTCTCAGTCTAGCGATGTAACACTACTGCTCTGGGCTACGTCGTTGTGATTCCCGAAGAGATTCACAGGTGCGAAACGCCATGAACTCCACCCAAGCAGCGCATGCTTCAGTGACGAAAGAGCATCGTCCGACTACAAGGCAAGGATGTTGAAACGCCCCTGTGATATCGCAGGTATCATACGTATAGAAGATGCCCCCATGAACTCCTTCTAATTGCCATTCTGCAATCGCCACTTCATAATCCCAAGTAACACGAGATGACCATTCATCCGATATCGTGAAAAGGTCAGGGTTTCCTATCATCCTACGGATTATTACTCCGTACGGCACCTGGCCTACGGCAAGTAGGAGCCTCCGCGATTAGACTTTCAACATGCAGTACCAAGGCCCCTACACCAGGTTCATCCCTTGATGAACCTTACCCAGCGTTACAAGCCACAAGGTGTGGATGTCGCCACTGGATAAAAGCCACACTTTTATCGACGACATGTCTCTGGGAGCCCTCTGGGGGCGACGATGCAGAACTCGGCATTCGTCCCGCACCTGGATTCTCGGATCGTCGAGAGGTGGACCGCCAGCAGCGGACAAAACCGAATCAAGTGAGAGACTGGCGGAAAGTCGCATTTCGGTAGAATTTCTGCTCAGGTCGCCGTCGGTTGCCAACTTCTCGTCTCTGCACTTGCGCATGCACAAGCCATCGCCGGCGCACATAGCTTGTGAATCAGAGCGCATTATTCGGGTAAATAATTTTGGTGTTGAGAATCTTAGTCGAACATGACTTTTATACACAGCTATATACCTCTCCGTCAAAATTAGCCACGCAGATTAGGTACACCCAGAGATCATCGCCCAAAAGCCAAATTATTCCGTCCGTCGTAGAGCTCGCCATGACCTGCATGCGTTGACTAGGGTTGCCGAGGTCGCGTCTGGAGCGACCTCTGCAGAGTGCTCGCTTCGAGTATCCAAGTGCCAAGATAACTCGTAGACTCGATCATGCTGAAATATATGGCGTAGGGAATCCCTCGTACCCTCGTCGACATTCCGTTGACAGATATGCCAAGTCAACTCACTGCTGGTATTGATGCCTCATAGGCGGATAACCAGCAACCATGGCCATGCCAGGCCTCATGGCAGCCGGGACCGCCCCAGCGTTGGGCGGGCTCTGAACGCGGTTGAAGAGCCCAATCAGCCTGCGACCTACAGAAGGTTCCAGTTCTGTGCCGTCTCGTGCGATCTTAACCTCGCGGTTGGAGTTCCATGGGTTCCTCAGACCTCTTGTGCGGTAGAACGGCAGTCGCGCAGTTGACAGCCAATCCAGCTTGAAAGGTTTGCCCCAGGCCTTGCCCTCTCCCTCCTGTGCCCCTCCTACGCTCTTGCGGCTGCTCGCGTCACTCTGTTGCTCTTGCTCCTCCTCCTCTTCTTCCCCACTTTCGCCGTCCTCGCCCTCGGCCTCCCAAAAGATTGTGCCTCGGGCTGAGTCGTCAATGATTCGGCCCTTGGGGGCGTGTTCGGTGGCATCGGTGGGAATTGCCTTGGGCAAATCGACGTCGTTCGCGGACTGAACCTTTGGAGCGAATTCGATTGCAGCAGCGGGATCGTCATTGATGGGCGACGTCATTCTCGCGTAACCAAAATATTCCCCAGACTTGTTCGCAGAGAAAACTAGGTACACATTGTCCACAGCCTGTCAGTAAGAAAGATTAGTTGATATTCCCACAAAGACGGAAATCGTTCTGTTTCTTACACTGAAGGCGGCGTTGAGTGTCTCTTCGTTATGTGACTGCGTGGCCCAGATCCCGGTCCTGACGCTCAACTCCAGGTCCTCCACGGTCAAGCTTTTCAATATGAAGAACTTGTCCTTCTGCGGTGTTGCTGCTGCTGCTGCTGCCTCCGCCGGCGTGACGGCGTTCACCTCTTTCGCCTCTGGCTCAGCGGCTTCGGCCGTGAGCTCTAGACCGTTAGGCAGAGCGATGGCGTCGTGGGGCGTCTGCGAACCAGACGACGCAGCCGGGCCAGTGGGGGCTGTCACTCCGGTAGCGCCTTCAACGGTGCTTTTTCGCAATCGACTGACTAGACGAACGGATTGGAACTTGGAGTCGTGTAGCTTCTGCTGAGCCGTAACGCATGTCGATTCGTCTTTGAAGTTTGCAAAGGCGCAGTTGCTCTTCGAGATGAGGAACAGGGATTCGAGACCGTTCGCTTCCTTGCACACGTGATGGACAAGGCTCATGAGGTCGGTCTGAGGCGGTAAGTTTCCAATCCATATGGCGTGGCCTGTTTATCGTCAGTTATTTATGGCCCCCGCGGGGAAGTCGGGTTGAATCGCGCTTACCACTCTGCCGCGGCTTGCGTGGTGGTCCGCGAACGACACCAGATCTTTCGTCACCGACATCTACAACAGTCAGCGTCCTGGTTGGTGCGCGCCATTGAACTCGACTAACCATTTGCTCCGTGATTCAGGGAAGTGTGCAGGCCGGAGTGTTCGCCGCCGTTGGTCTGGGGCAAGACTCTCGGGTCGCTGTGCGTGGGATTCCCCGTCCCCATATACTGCGCTGATGCAATCTGATTCTGCTGACCTTGACCCTGAGGATGGTAGTGACTGGACTGGGGGTAGTAGTATGCCGGGGGCATATGGCCGTTCTGCGGATGGCCCATTACCATCTGGCCCTGATAGTACCCCATATTGGGACGAGCCTGCTGCTGAGTCGGCGAAAGCTGACTGGCGTAGTAATGCGGCATCTGAGGATGCTGTGGCATGTAGTAATGCGGGTTCCCCATGTGCATAGCTGTTTGGCTCGGATACTGAGGAACCATCTGGGGCATCTGGTGCATCATTGACGGGGAAGACGTCGCCGGGTTGTATCGCTGCTGCGACTGGTGTTGCGGTTGACCACCATAGTGACCGTGTCTCATGGTCGCCTGAGGCAAAGCATTGGCCATGCCGTTCATATTGAAGACTCCTTGACGGCCCATAGCATTCTGCTGTGCCATGTCGAGCTGGGATGAGAATGCATGCTGAGGGGGGGCATACTGCTGTTGCTGGTGATGCTGCGGCATGGAGGCACTTTGAGTCTCCATGTCTGACTTTTCATCGAGGATGTACGTCGAAACACCTACAGAATTCAAGCCTGGATGAGAATCCAAGGCCGGAAACTCGTTGGCGCTCGGCGGGGGGTGAACATCTCCCATTTGTAATGTGGACGGTGAACTCGAGGACCGGAGTCTACGCCGCGCACAACTTAGTTGACTAAATTAGCAAGCTCTCCGAAAACCGACGAACAGTAGTAAAACGGCGCCAGAAGCTGGTTGATGTTGTAGTTTATACCTTCCGTAATGCGCTAGCCCAAGGCCCCGGGTGCTAGGTCGACGGCTCTGGCAAGGACGAGCCTGGCGAGGAGAGATGGACAGTTACGGAGAAGTTATGACGGGTGTGTGATCCTAGGCGCCACAGAGAGATTGAGCTATTTGCGGAAGATGATCGAATGCCCGCGTTGTGGCCAATGTGGCTAGTTTGCACAGCCTTTGGAGGGGGTTAGGGGGGGCTTCCTCGGTCTGGACAGTCACGCTTCCGAGCGCCCCTGGGTATATGTGGCAGCGAACCCTGCGACTGATGAAGAGCGTGTAGAAGTGTGGCTCAGTGAAATTCCTGGAAGGCGATCAGCTCGTCTGGGGGGCCAATACCGATGCAGGGAAGAGCCCGAAGCAGGGGGCACGGAGTAGCCTTGAGTACCGGGGTGAAGGGGAGCCGCCGACGAGAGGACGGGACGAGGAAACGAGACGCGAGGGCCTAGATCAGGGAACTCCAGGCATGCATATAGTAGATCGTGTGGAGAGGTGCGGCTTTCTGGGTGGTGTATCGCCACTACGCAGTGAACGGGAGTTGCGTCTTACCTGAACGTCGGTCCTTCCAGGCCCGGACTTGTCCCTATGGCTTGGTTTTCGAAGCGAGCTGGATCCCGAAAGACACAGTAGCGATTCGCAAATTCAGTGTTGGAGATACGAGCGCGAGCGGAAGACAGTGAAGTTGTAGCGAGTAACTAGGACTTATTTGCAGATGTTTCCAGTCCTGCGCAAGCGAGGCGCTTTATGTGGTCTGGAAGACAGGAATAAAACAAAGTGAGAAGCAAGACCAGAGAATCAACGACTGGTTAAAGATGGGATGGAGGTGGTCGTCAAGACAAGAGACAAATGGGCCTAAATCAGTGTCTTGAGAGAAGACTCTCCTGGGGTAATCGTTAGACTACTGCCACACTGGACTGATGAAGGCAACATAGAACTCGCTTGGCTATCAAGTACCCAGAGACTCTTATGGGGGATAACGGACAAGTGCCACAGAAAGCTGACCTGGAGCACCGAGAAAGGACCACAGTAAACCAGACAAGGAAGCTGTGTACAGGATAGGTATTTGTTGGAAGGTGGCCAAATTCTGGGACGTGGAAAATTGCAAGAGTGAAGAGGGACTTGCGCCAGGGACCCCAATCTAGCCATGGAACTCACTTGGTTGCTTAGGAGTATGGAGGCACTGGTAATCGGCAGCGAAACTCCCAGGTGAGATGTACATGTGACGTGAAGGGCTAGAGTTATGTCAACGGACACGAAGCAGTCTCTGATGTCGGAAGTGCAATGTGAGGCAAGGTAAGGTAGCGCATATGACGGAGGAGGCAAATAAAGATGGCGAGAGGCGGCGGGAGAACTAACGGGTGAAAGAGAGTCGGGTAAGGCTCCGTCTGGGGCGTTGGATGAAGGCGGTAACCACTTTCACCGCGATGTATACCCGGTTGTTACAGCACGGCGCCCCCAGACTTGATACCAAGAAAGAGGCCGAGATTGCAGAATACCGTACGGCACCGAGTGGTCAAGAAGAGGAAGAGACGGACTCGCAAGGCGATCGGGCTGGGAACGGCCGGCCAGACAGTGGGTTAAGTGGCGTTCCAAGAGGGGTGAAGTTAGGGCCGAAGAGGTGTGGGATACGGAAGTGAGTACGGGTGGACCAGGAGACAGACAGACAGCCTCATAGCAGGTTTGGCAGTCGGGTAATGCGAGCAAGGCAATTCATTCAGCGAGGTGGAAACGAAGTCTGGAAGCCAGTACGAGTCCAGGTGGGAGGGGTGTGATGATAGAAGAGACAGGCTGGGAGCTGCAGGTAAGGGGACATCCCTGACAGTGGGAACGAACTGATGTGCATGGCCAAGTGCCCGTTCTGGAACGAGAAGCAGAAAATTGGATGAAGAAAGATGGGATTTTTTTCTTCGGTTCTTGGCTGCCGCTCTCAGATGTGCAAGGGACACAGATGTGGTCGGGTGGTCCTCCCACTTGGCCGGGCCATGAACCAATGTAGCGTGGGAGTTTTCCAGGATACTTAGCCATCTTAAGGTTTGATTCCCCTGGAAAGCAAGGGCGGATTGCGAGAGGAATGAACGAGTGAGTGTGATGATGGACGAAAGCCACGACTGCGGTGGACGCGACCCATCACAAGACAGTTTACCCATACGACTGTGCCTTTTGGCCGCCGAGGAACAAGGAAAATACTGGCAGCACAGATTGGCATCGCTGTGTGAGACTATCAGTAACAGCGGCGGCGGCGGCAGCAGCAGCAGGAGGAGGAGGACTTCAGTAGCAGTTGACGAGGTCGGAAAGCAGAGCAGACGAGACTGGGCGACAAACGTGGGTTGGTTGAGAGAGAGATGGAGAAAGATACGGACTATCCGTACCCAGCTTGGTATTTGCCACCCGCTCTGGACCCGCAGGCCATTACACTTCTCTCTACATACTATGTACCTGGGTCAGTCCCCAGTTCGCAAGCGAACGAGCGAGTACATAGTACGCCAAGTTTCGCGGTAATGTGCGGCAACCTTTGAAAATTGGGAAATTCGGCACTTTGGTCCATACAGTCAACTCGAGGCGGGAAACAACCAGTCAGCAGAAGGAACGAGCAGCAAGAATTACAATCGCATGGAGTTTGCTGGTAGGTCGTTGGTCCCGCTCCTGGTCCGCTCCTGGTCCGGCCGCCCAGCCACATTGGTCTTGGGCCTACCCCATTAACCGGATTCGCCTCCGGTACGTGCCTTCTCTACGTAGACAGGCTGGGGGGACCTGCCTCCCACTTGCCCAGCAGGTAGGAAGGACCTATTCGTGCAGTGTACACTACAAGTACGCAGCAAGATACACAGGCCACTTCGAGATGATACTTTGGACAGTACTTGAATGCAACTAAGCAGACTTGACCTTACCCTGCACCAGGGGCTGTTCTTATTCTACTTCGCCGTATTTTCATGTGCTACCTTATATTGTGTTGGTTGAACATGTATTTTATGCCACGGTCGGTAACCACCTTTGCTCTTATAGCTGGTAAGCAGCATGGTGATCTAATTATTTGTAGTGGTTCCGAAGCAGAGGCACACAGCCGCCCCTATGTACAATAACACGGCGCGGGAGACCCTGCAACTGATCGCCATGTACCCATACTCTATACCTATCGCCACTTGCTTTTTGCGACTGGGCCATCGGCTGTTGCCAGATTCGCACTGGCACCCTGGTGCGCCAGCCATATGGGTGGAATTAGAAAGCAATTCGACCTTGATCCGCCTGGCCAATGTTTAGGTAGGTGCTACATACCGACCCAACGACCCTGTCCTACCCGATCAGCTTCGTTTCAAGGGTTGGCTGTGCTGGCCTTCCTTTCCCCCGTAACATACGGTACAACTAACCTATACCCTGATGCATAATAATGACGGCAGGCATTGCCTCGCCCATCACCGTGTTCATTGCCTTAGGTATGCTTGTATTGCGAGTGGCATGGAACCCGAGCGCGATGATCCGGGGGCGGCCGTGCGCTTGACATCCACTGGACATCACTTGTAGCGGGCAAAGGGTGGCACAGACAATATCGCCCTATACACATACAGTGGGGAGACAAAAGTAACGGTCAACGATGAAATCCTCACCAAAAATCCACTAATTTCAGTCTTTTGAAACAGATATATCTATAGAGGTATAATATCAAAAATCTTAGGACTTTTCTTATATAATTGAAAGTAGTCTTTATTTTATATATATAAGTTGCAGCTAAAAATAATTATAGAACTAATGCTAGAAATTCGTAAAGTAAACTTAAGGATTTGAAAGTTTGATTCTATACACTAAATGCTCTGTAATATGCCCTGAAGCAGAAATCTCAAAAACGTGATTTTTAAAAACTTAAATAACTTACTATATATATATTAAAAAGGTCTTATATCTATATATATTCAACTAACGTATATAAAATATATATATATAAAAATTCTACTATTTATAGTCTATAAGGTCTGTTTTAATTCATATTTAAAAAACTTAGATTTTGGTGGTTTTTGGTGTAAAAATCGTGTTTTTTGGCTATTAACCGTTACTTTTGTCACCCCACTGTAGTAGCGAGCTACATGGCCTGTAGTATAGGTACCCCATGAACACAGTGCATCGTCATCTCTTGCGGACTTTGACATTATTACCTTGAACTGCGGATCTTGTCTGCGACATGGTGGAATCCCAATCTACTTCACTGGCGTCGCAACTCTTCGTCACCCTGGCGTTGTGCATGGACAATAAGCCGCCTCTTACAAACTGGCTTCAAGTGGCCTGATACCCAACTCCGGCGCCCCTTAGCGTATCCCTTGGGAGTCATGACGTATCGAAACATGCCAGTTTTTTGCGGCAGTTATTTCACGATTGGCTAATGATTGTTGTGTGAGGCCAGAACCATTACTGTCTTAGACAGAAGATGCGGGAGGAGAGCCAAGCTAAGCAGGCCCAGGAGGGTGGGACCAAGTCAACCCATCAGCTTCCAATTCCTGAGAGGGACTGAATGGTCTCGCGAGCCGTGGGGATACAACGTCGCAAGTTCGCAGCACGAGTCGGTTATCTCCCGTCTCTCACTGTGAGATGGAAAAGCTCGAGGCCTCCCTAGCCAGCCGCGCGCACATCGCTCTGCTGGGAGCCGCCTAACTGGTTCACCGCAGGGCCCGAGTTGATTATGGTGCGGGGAGACCGGAGGTCTAGGCTTTTCTCCCCTAACCCAGAGATTATCGGGAGAGGTCTAGAGCGTTGGCACTGCGATCTCTCTTTAGACCATCGCCGTCGGGTATCACGCGGAGACGGAAGAGAGAAAGCAGCACTGGCGGTGGTGGAGTGAAAATTTCAGGGGCGTGAGGATATGTCGGCCGAGTAGGCATCGTATCGTCTCCACGTCAGTTGGAGGCGATTGTATGCAGAGTTGGAGAAGACGGGCGGAAATAATGAGCAACTCGAGTCACACATATGGAGTCGTTGGAGAAATAGAAGAATTCGAATCCATTCACTACGGGGGACCAGATTGAATGGAACATCGTTCCGCACCTGAAAAATCGGGAAGGTGTTGGCTGAAATCGACCACCACGGAAACACGCGGGAGAGGCCGGTGTAAGGCCGAGTCGGACGGTGTGGGTGTCGCGGCCAGCTAATTACCACACTTCTGATGCCAAAATCCTGCCTTGTAGACGGGCATGACTGTGTTGGCTGTGTAAGCAGCGACTGTGGCAGAGTTTCTATTTCTGCGCCCAAACGATTAATCATCGCCAAAAGACCGTCACAATGAGCGACGATCGACCTTTCCCAGGAGACACGGTTCTGCTCTGAACATGGTGTTGACGTTTCCTTCCCCGTCGGCGTGCGTCACTCCACTTGCCCCACAGCCTCAACCAGCAGGTGCACCCACCCGGGCCTGCGACTTGACCGTCCGGCGCTCCCAGAGGAGGAGGAATGGAATATTCACGTTCATTACGTAATGTAGCATGACTCCCATTCCGCTGCTTGGCTACATGATATGTTAAAGTATCCATCAGGTGGCATGTAATACTGCCTATCTGCGTATCCGTCTACCAGTCCTGTCACATCGCGGCAGGCAACGGCTGTTGTGTCAAGCGCCTCCGCCGGAAATGGATCCAAGTCTCTACCGCGTCTTTCTAATGAGTTTTACAGTTGTAAGAAACGATGAAGCATAGTGCTTGTTCACAGTAAGCCACTTCATGAGAACCGCGCCGTGGTCACCTAACACCTACCAGCTCCAACAGGCGCTGGGTACGGGGCATACGAAGGAGAAGCAGGTGTGAGGTGTATTGAATCAAGTGAGGCGAGCGAACGACGTACCTAGGACGTACTATCTATCTGCGAAATAAGTACCTGACCTCTCCATGCCTACCTACCTGGTACTTGCCTCCCCTTGGCCACTTGTAAGTAGCTTCTTTTTTGGTAATTCCTAATGTTAGATGTGCCTGCAGAGTACGTAGTCCACGACCCTGTCCCCAATCACCCGTACTTGTACACAAGTGTTGCCCCCGAATTTCTCCCAGCAAGTTGCAACCATCCTATGGTGTCTTGGAGCCATGTACGGGCACTTTCCCAAAAGCGCAGGGCCAGTGGATTACTGTCAACTCCGAAAATTTGACGACACTCCGACATGGGATTTTCCAAACTTTTCCATGTTTTCCCTGCCTCGTTGGCATCCACTTCGAACCCACACACCAGAATATTCCCCCTTGCCGTTGTGTCTTCCCGCTTCTCTCACCCCACTCGGTCGTCAGAAAAAGTGGCCCATTTTTCGACCATCCGGTGTGGAGAAACCGGCCATTTTTTCGTACGACAGTGCACCTGGATAGAGAGAGAGACTCTTCGCATCGCCTCACAATTCGCACCAGGCCTAGGGCGTTGCTTTACTCTTGTCCGCGGGGATCGGTATAAGTCACGGCAAACTTGGAGTGGCATTTCATCTTCCTTTCCCCGTCGACCCGGAGAATGCGTTGTCATGCGCGCTGCGCCACATGTCTTTGGGTGGCAAAAATTCTCTGCCGCCTCACACCACACCTGACAGAAGCTGAAGTTTCTATAAGGCGGCACTAGCTAGTCTAGCCAATCCCATTGCACCATCTCGACTCGCGGCGTACAAAGCATACCCGCAACCCTGTACCTGACAAGCTCGATCTGGACCCTTACCCGTCCAGTGCATCTTGTCTGTGTCCAATGAACTTGGCTAGCCCCAACTTGCCAAACCACTTTTGCGACGGCCGGATCTTTTTCTCCGGGCCAAGATTTGGTGGCTGCGTCAATGAAGCCACGCCGCAGTCCAATACCAAAAACAGGTCCAGACCATCTTCAATGTCGACTTTGGAGATGCTGCTTGGAAGAAAAGGCGATCCTCAGCGCAGAGTATCAGTCAAAGAGGACGTGCTGAAAACATGAGGCCGACGTGTACAAGATGCGATACATTTTGAGGGTCACCGGCCGAGTTCCTGGACCCGAAAGGTACACGAACGCTACCTACCTACATACATACTTGACCTGATTCACTGACCAAGCCCCTAGGAAAGTGGCAATGTTCATTGGACACCTTGGATAACTCCCCTGTCGTGACACGGGTGCACTGCAAACCATGCATCGCGGCCTGCCGGTCGGACTATACAGTATTCGCCACACTCACCTAAAATTCATGCTGACCGGCGTCGATCATCGACCCCATGTGCCCAAAGATCGCCGTCGCGTGCGGTATTCTTGTTCGAAAAATCGTCACTGCCTGCTCTACATTGTCATATTGCCGCATTATTACGATCTGGAGATGAGGCTACCCTGGTCGCACCGTGTAGGAAGCCGCATCCCGCCATTCCAACGTCATCCAAAGAAGTGCCAAGATGCACAAACTGGGCACTGGCCGCCGAATGCCGTCCACCCTGACGCCGTCTCATGAGGTCGGATTGAAACCTATGTAGCATAATGCTGCGGCACTAAAGACCGGCGACCCTCTGGTTCTCGGCCTTTGAGGCTAACTTGCTGGGGGCCGTTCCATCGGCCCCCAAGGGTAGAAGACAATCTATTGCCGCTTGTCTCAACTACTTTGTAGAACACTTGAACGGTCAACCAACAATTGGTCGGTATGCTGACACGCTTTCGTGGACGGACTCTACTTTAGCTCAACCGCCTTCAGTACTGCTCCAATGCAACCTCGGTGGCGGCTCGCAGCGCAGAAGCCAGTTCCAGGCGTCCTTGACCCTCGCGCTGCGTAGGACCCGCCTGCAGCTGACAGCGGGCAAGAAATAGAGGTCTGAAACAGCGGCTTCATGTTCAACATGGCTACCGACTGCGGACTTGTGTGTATACGATTCAAGAGTTGCAATCAATAGCTTTCGGAAGATTCCCGAGAAACATGATGTCTTCTCGACTTTCTGACCAGTCGACTTAACACCAGCCCGGGAATGTGCAGCAAAAAGCGACATCGAAGCCAAGCTTGATTTGCCTAGAGACAACGCTAGTTGGCGAAATATACATTACACCTTCCTGTCCAAACCCACCTAAGCAAGCTACGCTACTGCGATGTTTGTGTCTTTTCGCATCTCTACCCTTTTTCTGCCTAGTGTTGGACCATCCAGTCCACGTCGACGGTCTGTAAACTGCGTCTGACCGTCGCAATTATCAGACACAAGCACAAGCACTGGCACCTTGTTGGGGGTTTGACGCGGGGTCTGACAGCCCCGCGCGTCTGCTTCATTGCCCCAGTAGGAATTCCCCGATGATTAAGACGTGAGGCCGCCACTCGTCCGAGCCACACTCAATCGTTCAAGCCGATGCAGCCTACGGGAGGGAGAGAGAGAGAAAGAGAGAGAGCATGGGCAAAAACCCCAACACAGGCTGCGCTCCGCAAGTTTCCATAGTACAGACGACGACGGACGTCTCTCTTGCGAGAGTCATCTGTCCAGCCCGCAACCTTCGTCGTGGCAAGCCACATGAGAGGCGCATTCAGCCACTCTAACCCAAAGGCGCAATGATTGCCTGTCCATCTCCTGCAGCTCTGACGAAGATTCCCACCATCCCAGTTCATTGTTTCTATAAACTCTTCAGAGGCTGCGAAACCTCTCTCCCCGGGGGTAACCATACTAGGTTAAGCCTCGACACCAAACGTGATCCTTTCGGCATCTTGCACGCTGCCGGTGCGTGCCGGTCTTTGGACACGCAAAGTATACGTAAAGATGCGGACGGCAGACGACCCGGGCTTTCTGCTGCACTGTGCCCTCCCTTACCAACCGTCATCGCATCCAAGGGTGTTCAGCTGGTCAGGCCCCATCCTGTCGCCCTTCGTCCCGTCTTCGCCGTCGCCGGTGGCAAATCGACCACCTGTTTCAACTACTGCCGAGAAATACGGGGTCTCCTCGAGGCTTTGTGAGGTCTCGGGTCACATATCCATGAAGATCGTCCCTCGAAACTCACCCGTCCCACCACACGAAGTCATGATTCCCGAGGAGATACACACGCCTGTGCCAGACCGAGGGCATTTGTTTTCTGTATACTCGTACCAGACTAATTACAAGTAGCGTACACGAGTTGACTTGATGAGCCCGGGGAAGCTAGCTGTCAGCTGCCATGGGCTCCTCTCTGACCCGGGTGCCTGGAGCCGCCTGCAGCACGCAACCTTGAGTTGCGCGGTTGTGGCGATGGACAGTTGATCCCTGAGAGATGTCGTCAACTGGCCAGCCCCATGCCGCGGAGTTTCTCCCCGATGCGTCCAGTCTCTTTGAGACGATGCAACATTTCTCGTTCAAATTGCCAATGGTATCTCGAGATCATAACCCTGACATTACGGAGCTTCCGCCATTGGCCTGCATCCCCCATCAGCCTCATCGGTTCCGTCGCAGGCGTAGTGTACGGAGTACAGGCCGCGACATTGAATGGGTCCACCGGCGGCATCTCAATACGTGACCTCCCTCCGACGAGACGACCGTACGAAGGCGAGACTGCTCGGTCATTTGTCGCCGTGAAATTTCCCAACCCCCGGGACTGAAGGGGCACATCTCAACTCGCCTACGGGAGTCGAGCTCACCGTCAGGCGAAGTTGCATCGGAGCGACCAGCTAGTAGTAGTGTTAACGGCCAGACGTCGAGAAAGGATGGGACAAAGCATGCTTATTCGCCCGTACCTCGGAGCCTCGCGTGCCTCCGGGACAGCCCGTAACCTGACCGAGACGGCGGTCCGGTCCAATGAGGTTTGGACTCCGCACTGCTGGACCCTTGGACTGCGGTCTTGGAATGTTTGCACAGCCAGGGAGTCGGTCGTACATCTGCAGAATGAGAGGCTCGTGGTGCTGGTCGGTTAACATGGCTGCCCAGAAGGGGTTGCAGTGCGAGGAGGATTTGGCTTCTGCAACGGGCGCGGATACCTCGCTACCGCTGCTGGGGAAAAGGGTCTGCACAGCACACCGCAGGGCTAGAGAAGTCGAGGTTCACGATACACGCGAGGTCCTTCCCATGACGCGCCGTGTCATTCTGCTGGTTGTCCGTGTCCATAGCCGATTCATCCAAGAGGGTAATGAGCCAGTCTGCCGCTCACTCCCCAATAGAGAGGGCGATAGGGTGGCAGGTTGCCATCTCATCCGTTTTCCATTCCAGCTCTCCCACTCGTCGAAGACATGCAAGTTATAGGGGTTTGTGTCTTGTCGTCGGGCGCCTGCTGATGGTGTCTATGTATCTCGAAGCGAGATACCTCGTGCTGGCAGTTGTCAGACACCAACCATCCCGGATAGACGTCGTTCGTTTGCACGTCCCTCCCTGGTGACAGATGCGCCAAGCTCGATGGCCAGGAGACCTGCTTCAATGGTTCAGATGTGAGGTGTGGAAATCGTTATGAACGAAAGTCATCGGACTTGTGGTATCATATTCATTTTGGGTCAGCTGAACGGATGCCTCGTCAAAATTGCTACCTGCCTTGTAATGTACAACGCCCGCGTTCGCCATACCCTTGAGAGCACAACCTTAATCCTTCTTCAGGGGTAGAACAACCTCCTCAATTCCCTTCTTGGTGATGATCATCATCTGCAGGTGGTCACCAACCTCAATGTGTCTCTCCACAGCGCCGTCGAACGCATCCTTGACCAGAATCTCGGCCTCCCTGCGCTCGAGCGGCACACGAGGGCGCTCCTTCAGGTCGTGACCAGTGCCGCTGCCGGGGATGTACTGGTTCTTGAAGTTGACCTGGTTGTCGAGGAACGGGGTAATCAAGCTAGCGGCGGCACCGCCAGCACGACTCTGCTCTCGCTCGTAGCTGCCGACAGGGTCGTAAGAGAAGATGGCTCCGACGCCGTCCTCATCGAGACCACCGAGGATGGCGTACACGTAGTAGGGGAAGAAGCGCTTCTGGTACAGAATGGTGGAGAGCCGCTTCGCGCAGGCGGTGACGCTCATGGGCTTTCCGTGGCGGTAGCGGTATATCTTGCAGATGGTGTCGAGGCGATCCTTGAGGGCCTCGCCGTCGGCAGCGAAGCCGACGACGGAGAGGATGATGGTGGCATCATCTTGTGATGAGGTGGTGCCGCCGATCTTGAAGACCTTGGGGGTGTATCTGGAGTTGATGGAGTAGCCGGAGGTGCTACGGGTGTCGCCCGCCATGATGGCGAAGTCGGCGCCGGCAATGGCAAGGGTGGAGCCTCCGTTGTCAGTGTATCTGTAGCAGGGGAAAGGTCAGCTTCGGAATGCAAGTCTGGGAGTTGCGATATCAGCTGTTTTGGCCGAAAGACTTCTTACGGGTTGAAGCGGTGCTGTCTGAACTCGCCATTGGCGGTCTTGGGAGCTTCGGAGAAGCTGTAGTTGGGCCCGTTCATCAGGGGATTTTGGCTGAACATGGCCATGTTTGCGGTATTATCGTGAGAAGGAAAGAATCGGAAGCTCGTAGCTGTGTCGTAAAGCTCGTGGGTTTCGTTGATGCGGCTTCGTCTCGTAAGTCAGGTAAGGTCTGGTGGTTTTCGTTGCTGTGATGGTGATCAAGGCTGCGAGACGTCGACGATGATTGAGGTCGTCAGTACCGCTTGGAGCACGCGTCAAGCTGGCAGCCTTGCCAGGTGGGCGGATGCGGAATGACAGGGGTAGCTCGTTGATGGATGACTAAGTCAACGGTAGCAGCACTGGAAGGAGGCAGGCAAGCAGGTTAAGGAAGTCAGCCTCGGTGGCAGGGGAAGGTGCGCTGGTACAGGGATGTTGGCTTCCAGATGGACGCTGAGGAAATTACTACCGGAGACTGCTGCGTCGTCACTGTGTAGCTAATTAGCTGTCACCTCAGCCAAGCTTAATGCGATACCCGTCTTAGGTAGCCAGACAAATCGCGAATTAACCCACATTCCTACCATTCCGAGATGCTTCAGCAATACACAGTATAGCTCAGAAAAACGTCGAGTTGTTGACCACATACACTCGTTCAAGGGTCACTGACTCTCATCCATCTACCTAGATCATGGCTCGCGACATTCGGCAGCGGGCGCTCGAGAAGATCGCATCGCTGTCTGCCGCCAGCTCCAAGACCTCGTTCGACCGATCCGATCTCGACCGGCTGTGCAAGGCCACGCAGCAGACTGCAGGAAAAAATGTCAATGGCTACTCTTCGAAGCAGGCTTCTAGCTCCCTCGGGAGACAGGCTATGGTACTACACCTTCTTCTCTGGTCCCTGAGGTGCAAAGGCCCCTGAAGCGATCCATCACTGACATGTGAACCCCTATTCCACAGACCATCCGCGAGTTCGAAGTCCTGCTGTCACTATGCAAAGCTGCGCCTGCCATACAGACAAGCCAGAGCGCTCAAAGGCTCGTACACCAGCTGATTCCGTACATCCTCGAGGCGCATGTCCAAGTCTTCGTGCCGTCGCCCTTTTTCCGAAAGGTCGAACCCTCGCCCACCGAGGCTCTAGCGTTCCATGTTACGGCCGCGCTGCTTTCCCTCGGATCCCACTATGATGACTTGCACGAAGTAGTTTCCGACAACATCTGGGCTTTTGTCAACGCGTGTGACCATGTCGCCGACCGCGTCGTGCCTCCAGGAGCTGATGACGACGACCCGAATCTAGAGGATGCCATTCGAACGGCTACGATCGCAGTGTCTCTTCTGGGTTTCCTAGACGCGGCCTCGGCGCAGGCTGATTTCTGGAGAGCTGGAGGCAGGCTTTCGCTCATTACGCGTTTTAGGGACATCTTGTCGCAGCCCTTTTTGACTGCCGTGGAGACGGCCTTTTCCACCATCAGAAATTCGCCATCGTCGGACCGCCATGCCAAGGAGTGGAAGAGATACCTGCGCCACTACTCTGCCGCCGGGCGACCCTTGGGTGCCATTCTGCTTCAGAGGAGCTACATGTGGCTTCTGGTCTCCGTGACGTCGCTTCTTGTGACCGACGCCTCCCTCCTGCGCGGCACCCATATTCTCGACTTGCTAATGTCCGGGGATAACGCCTACAGGCCAGGATCTCCCAGAAGCCCGGATGCCGATTACCGTTCCCTTGATATGTACACGACCACCGCTACGGAGCAGATGGATTATCTCGAGGCCACGGCTGATTACCTTCAACTTGGATCTTCGTGGCAGCAGAGGCTCGCCTTCGCCGTCAAGTCCGCGACACTCATCAGCTACCTCAATTGCGCGCTGGTCAACGATGAAATAGCCGACACCGATCTTTTGATTGGATGGTTGGAAGAGGCTCTCGCCGACTCTCTCCAGATGGCGGACGAGACCTTAGCTGCTACTGTTCTAAGATCCATTGCGCTTGTTTGCAAGATCGCTCCGAGCTACGCGGCGACTGCTAGCCGACTCCTTCCCCGGTTCATCGTCCAGAGCGCAGCCCACTCCCGTACAGTTGCCGTTGCGTCAAGGAGCCTGGCCTTCATCCTCAAGATGCTCTCTCACGATGCTGTCATCACCACCCTCTATACTCTCGGCAATGTTCTGAGCCCTGGTTCAGACAGATCCATGGCCAACGGTGCAAATGGCGAGCTCGGTCTCGATGGTGCCACTAACGGCAACGGCATCTATCCCAATCGCCATTCAACGGGAAGCAGTATCTCTCTGGCCATCACCGGCGAGGAAGAGACAGCCTTGGTGTATGGAAACGTAGTCCAAGCAATCTGCGGCATCGCAACTGCCTGCAACGATGACAAAATCACTGCTTTGGCCCAGTCTATGCTCCTGCAAAAGATCGACAAAGTCAACAGCAATGTAGACGCCCAGATCGTAAGCGGTGCTGCTGCTCTGGCGCTCAAGGGTGGACAGCTGGAGTTCCGCTCGCTCCTGAAAGTGTTTTCCAGGATGTGCCATCTTGGAGTCGTTGACCATAAAGACTTCCTTCTGTCAGCTGTAAGCTGGAGACCTCAAAATCTACAAGTACATTGCGGATGACTGATACTGAACAGGTGCTTAAAGCGAGAACTCACATCTCGGCCAACCTGTACAAGGACTCACCGCTGTACCCTATCTATTGGGAGCACTTGCTTGAGAGCATCATCTCGATGGGTGATGTCCACCAATCCAATCACACCAAGGAAGCCGACGTTCAGCTGGCCGCTCGCGAGATTGCTGAGCTCCTTCATCCCTTGGCCGTCTTTATGTCTACTAATGACTTGGCGTTAAACACCATCACGGACGATGAATCGCATTCAATGATCAGAGACGCGTGGTTTAACATCGTCGTGCACGGCTTCACGACGCAGACAGATATGGGCAAGGCCTATTTGGATGAGCTTCGGGTAATGGCTATTCATTCGCCTCCTTTAGTAGCCGAACAACGCGGTGAGCAGGTGGAGAGCGACATCGAGCTCAACACGGTGTTGCGCCGCGGAATGAGCAATGATAGAGAGAACCTGCAGAAGAGGCACCTGGCGGAGCTGATCCCCAACAAGGCCTCTGAGGTCAGGAATCTGAGTTACCGCAAGGTGATCTTCTTGCAGGCCGCATACCTGGTCGAAAGCCTGCGCGCCGACGCCGGCGATTGCACGAAGACTCTTCCATACTTCCTAGAGCCCAGCATGCGCAACGGAGGCGTTAGCGGCACGATGGAAGGAATCTCGCACGCCGTTGTCGACAAATACCTACGCAAGACAATTGCCGGTGTCGATGCCACTTTCTCGGCCCAGTACGCAGCCAGCCAGCTCGTGGCCATCTTTTGCGGCTGCTGTCACCGCATCGAACGTGTTCAACAAGCGGCATTCAGCTGCGCCGACCACATCATTAGCAAAGTTCCCTCGGCCCTTTGTCACAGGTCTTCGCTCTTTGCTTTGCTAGAGCTTCTTTCTTTGATGTGGTCGAGCTGCTTGGAGGCCGAAACAGATTTGTATGCTCCGCGTTCAAAGTTCACCTCCAGCCTCGGAGACGTCACCGTTGAGCTCTCAGATGACTACAGCTTCCGTCGGCATACCCTGGACATCCTCAACCGCAAAGCCAAGGCCTGGGTGTCCAGCGTGATCAGCTTGGCTCCTCTTGACATAAAGGGCCTCCTCCAGACGTATCTCTCCGAGTTCGATGATGAAGGAGCCTACGGACACATTTCCCTCGGCCGGTCATTCGCCATTGAGCTCGGCTCCCTCATGCCTTCTACGGACCAGAGACTCCAGTCCCTCGATCGCGTCGGGGACTGCAACATCAACACAGGGTCCGATTTCGTCGCCCAATACACGACTCGTCAAGAATACCGATATGGCGAGATACTGCCCGAGCGTGGTAACGAGCTGATGAACTTCATGCAGCTTAACCGTAGAGCGTCTTTCCTGACGTCATCTTCATCATCATCGTCTGCGAACGAGAGTGCCAACGCAGCCACTGCATTGGCACATGTGGAAGCTCGTATCAAGAGCAAGAAGAACACGGCCCTTCACGAAGTCCGCGACATCCTACGGAGGGCTGCGGCTCTGCTTTGCCGGAGCGAGCGTGACGAGTCTGCAGTGGCACACTACCTCGTCAGCATTCCATTCGCCATGTTTACAAAGCAGTCCATTAAGCTTGGGGTGTCTCTGTGGCTCGGAGTCATGAACGAGAACCCCCGTCTGCAGCCCAGGCTCCTCATTGAAATTGCTCAACAGTGGGAGATGACGATCCAAAAAGGACAGGGTTTATTCAGTCATGCCATGCAGTACGTCTGTTTCTGCCTCGTCAACGTCGTCTACTAACTTCAAACAGGCATCCCGACCCCTTCTTCCTGAAGGAGGAGTTTGCCCCGAGTGACCTCGAAGCTCTGGGTAAGCGCAAGCAGCTGGTGCATAACATTCTAGCCCCCCACATGCGTCTGATTCAGTTCTTCGGAAGCCACTTCAACGCCACCCGCTTGGGCAGTCCGGATGTTCAGAGAGTTTTCCTGCGTCTTCTTGATGTTACCCTGGATGCAGTGCGAGCATCGACGCCACACCCGATGGCACGAGAACTGAGGTTTCAGATTGTGCTTTTCGGGCTCAAGGTCTTGCATGTGTGTACCACCATCGGCGCCATCGCGCAATGGAGACTTAAGGAGAAGATCCTGTCGGCGGCGCTCAGTTGGTTCAAGTTTGCGCCAAGATGGTCTTTCGGCAGCAACATCCTGCAGCTCAAGACGGAGCTTCGTCTTCTGACCGACATCTTGGCAGCTCTCAAGAATGTTGCCTTCATAGGCTCCAATGCCATCGACAGCATCAAGTCACTGCAGGCCAAGGAACAGCTGCTCATCATCCTCTTGGAGAGCGAACTAACACGACTTTCTGTGTGGGTACACCCGCTTGGCGAGAGCGGAAAGCCACACGCAGCAACAGTCAAGTCCGCGGTCGAGGTATGTACATTGGCATCCACCCAGTGACTGAATACGGCTAACGGGCTCAGGCATCGCTGTCTCCTCTCATTCGGGTTGCCTGGGCCGAAGACCCTTCCGTCGCTATCGAGCTTGTCACTCGATTTCCTTATCCCCGCATACAGCGTGAGGTGAGATGGCTGTTGATCAACTTCCCCCAAAAGGCCATCTCGGAGCCCGAGGCGCTGCCCATTCTGTTGGGAGGCTCTCTTCCTACAGATGTCAGCTTCCAGTTGAAGGTGAGTCGGCATTTGTCGCAACTGAAGCTCGTGTTGCTAACGACTCAGTACCTCTTGTTCTGGTCACCGGTCAACCCCATAACGGCAGTCACGTACTTCCTCCCAGCCTACCGCAACCACCCGTTCCTGATCCAATACGCGATGAGGGCTCTGGAGAGCCACTCCAGCGATGTAACTTTCTTCTACGTCCCGCAAATCGTCCAGACGCTGCGCTACGACGCACTCGGATATGTGGAACGATACATTCTCGAGACGGCTCAGTTCTCGCAGTTGTTCGCGCACCAGATCATCTGGAACATGAAGGCCAACGCCTACAAGGACGACGACGCCACCATTGTGAGTTTCCAAAAAAAAGTCGGGCGAACACGTGCAACACTAACGACGCCTCCAGCCCGACGCCATCAAACCTACGCTCGACGCGGTCATGGAGAAGATGGTGGACAGTTTCTCCGAAGTGGACCGAACCTTTTACGAACGCGAATTCGCCTTCTTCGATGAGGTCACTGACATTTCGGGCAAGTTGAAGCCCTATGTCGGCAGGCCGAAGCCTGAAAAGGCTCAAAAGATTGAGGAGGAGCTGCGCAAGATCAAGGTCGAAATCGGTGTGTACCTTCCGAGTAACCCCGACGGCGTCGTCATCGGCATCGATCGGAAGTCGGGCAAGCCCTTGCAGAGTCACGCGAAGGCGCCGTACATGGCGACGTTCCGCATCAAGAAAGCCAAGGGCAGCCTCGAGGACGTCGGCGAAATGCTGGAAGACGTCCACAAGAAGGACAGCCAGCCGCAGGACAACATGATTGAGGTGTGGCAGTCGGCCATCTTCAAAGTCGGCGACGACTGCAGACAGGACGTGCTCGCCCTGCAGATGATTGCGGCGTTCCGGGGCATCTTCCACGACGTCGGGCTGGACGTGTACGTCTACCCTTACCGCGTGACAGCCACGGCCCCAGGATGCGGCGTCATTGACGTGCTGCCCAACTCCGTCTCCCGAGACATGCTCGGAAGAGAGGCCGTCAACGGACTCTACGACTACTTCATCTCCAAGTACGGAAACGAGGACTCCCTCCGGTTCCAGCAGGCCCGCAGCAACTTTGTCAAGAGCATGGCGGCGTACTCGATCATTTCGTTCCTGCTCCAGTTCAAAGACAGGCACAACGGAAACATCATGATTGACGACGCCGGTCATCTCTTGCACATTGACTTTGGTTTCTGCTTCGACATCGCCCCCGGCGGTATCAAGTTCGAGCGGGCGCCGTTCAAGCTGACGACGGAGATGCTGGCCGTCATGGGCGGCAGCCCGCATCACCAGTCCTTCAAGTGGTTCGAAGAGCTCTGCGTCAAGGCCTTCCTCGCGTCGCGCCAGCACTGCGAGAAGCTCAGCCAGATCGTGCTGCTCATGATGGACTCGGGCCTGCCGTGCTTCAAGCCCGAGAGTGTGCAGCATTTCAAGGAGCGCTTCGTGCTCGAGCGCAGCGAGCGCGAGGCGGCCGACTTTGTGAAGGACCTCATTCGCAGGAGCGCAAACAGCTACTCGACGGGCGTCTATGACCAGTTCCAGCTGTTGACCAACGGTATCCCGTTTTAAGGCATGGTGCGTGAGAAGTACCCCTTGGAAGAGGACCCCTTGGAGGAGGGAGGAGGGGAAGGGGGAGGTCTTGTTTACCTGGTACGACTCGTGTGGTGCAAATCAACAGCGTCCGTTCCTTGAACGCTTGCAGTTCATGTACTCTTCATCCTTCTGATGCCGTGTTGCTGCTGTACACTCGCGCCGCCGTCGCACTATACGCAACCGTGCGCTAGACATGCAGGGAAACTGCACGCCTTTTTAATAATACATGTATGCCCTTCTTGCATCTGAGCATACCAAAGGAACGAGGTGTCCGCAAGGGATGCGGATGTTTTGTTTTATTTTCCACTGTACGCCTCGCTGTACGGATACGCCTCTTTTGTTTTTCCTACAAAACCTCCCGCCTTTCTCGCGAGGTTCTGGGTCGCGCGCGCATGTGCAACTTCGGGGTTGATTGTTTTGATTTTCCCCCCCAAATAGGTCCGTTTCCCCCTGCCGATCCTCCTTCGCAACAACAGTCCGCGAAACAAACGAGACGATGATGTGACTCCGTTGCGGGAGATGTGCTAAACCTGACCGAATGCTACATTTTCTTTATTTTGTCTTTCCTTTCCTTTTTTGTTTCCAATTGCATGCGCACAGTATAGTGTGGGTGTACACAGTATTTTACAATTCCCGGTCCCGGTCCCGGGTCCCAGGTCCGGGGGAGGTGACTCTGGCCCCCTCTTTCAGCGCTGTTCCCACCCGCCGACGTGATCTGCAGTTTGATGGTCCGGACGAACCGTTGCAGTGATTAGCGTTTTCTTCAAATTACCACCGAATTACGTTGGGAAAAGTAGCCGCCAGAACACTTCTGGCGCGCAACACTTCTGGCGTGCTTTTATGAGTTGATGTGCGTGTCGACATTGTACGTCGCATAGTCGACGTGCACAAAGGCGCGGTCGACGATTGGCACAGACTCGAGGAAGTAGGTGAGGACCTCACTGAGATCGTGGCTGTCCTTGAGGGGCATGTTGGCCGAAAGGACGATGTCGACCTCGACGAAGAGCTTGTCTCCGGCGTGGTAGGCTCGCAGGTTTTGGATCTGCTTGATGGATGTGGCGAAGCGCATGGTGAGGTAGAGAACTGGTTTGTCACCCATGTTAGTTCTCGATTATCGAGGAACGCGCGACCACGCTACCCGCGGGCCTGGTCCTAAAAGGACAATGAAGTAGGGCGATCCGGGAAAGTCAAGCAAGGAAATTTCAAAAGAGTGCCACGGGTACGATGTAATGGGGTCCAATATTAGCATCTGTGGGGTGGGGAGCAAGACGCCAGGGGCGGAGACGTTGTGAAGGCCAGGATCGGTCGGCAGGGAAGGAGTAGCAGGAACAATCAAAGAGGGTTACGCACGGAGGTTTCTCTCATCCGAAGTGGCCGAGAAGCCCGTCAGGTTTCGGACGTGGTGCATCGAGGTCTGGCTCCAGTTGAAGATGACCACGCCTGAGAGTATGAGACCGCCGAGGGCATCGAGCCACCAGATCTTGGCGTAAAAGCCGACGATGGGGAAGAGTATGGAGCCAGTGTTGAAAATGACATCGGTCACTGCGTCGTCGGCCCTGTATAACCTGTCAGCAGAGTAGCCCCCTGGTCTAGCCTTTTGTCGATCAGGAGGAGGCGAGTCAAACGCTGTTGCGGCAAATGGGCGGCGCCGCGAAGAGAGGCAGACAACAGTGGACTTACAAGGCTCGCACGCTGGAGTTTTTGATGACACGACACCAGAGCCAGCAAAGACCCTTGATGACTACGGTTCCGACCATGATGGCAATGGCCGGAATGCCCCTGTCGGATTGGTCAAGCGGTCAGCGACGAGAAGGGGAAATGGCCGCGCCAACGGCTGAGATACGTACAGCTGGATGATTTCACGGTCGGGTGATAGCAAGCGTTGAATAGCTTCGAGGGCGACCTGGCAAAAGGATGTAACCATTACGATGGAGAAGACCAGAACGCCAAGAGGCTCGAGACTGCCGCGAGTCAGCAACGCGGCCCAAGACGTGACGCGCAGGCGCGCAGTCGCGAAACACAAGAGAGAATTTTGAGGCTTACCGACGCCTGCCGACGGGATACGAGTGTGGATCATTTTGACTTGCGGCGATGAGCCTAGTTGTCGTCCACACGATGGCGGTGCTGAGGAAGTCGAGGACGGCGTCGACCAAACTGGCGAGAACCGAAACGGAAGGCACAGAAAAGACGACGACAATCTTTCCCAGCAGCAGCACAGCGTTTGCTACGAAGCTGACCCAAATGGCGAGGGTGACGATTGGGTCGCTGCTGTCGAGATCCGAGTCCTCGAGCCAGGGGATTTCTGGCTTGGGCTTGTCGCCGGCTAAACCTTCCTCCAAGTCTTGCTCCTCTTCGTGGCCGTTCAAAGTGAGAAGTGGGGTGGCCTCGGACGGGCGAAAGATATCCTTGGGGTTGCGTTTTACCCTTTGCTGGGTGCTGTTTGCCGAACTGCTTTGCTCCGTGTTGCTGTTTTGGGGCGATGTGGTGCTGCCGTAGCCAAGACCACCTCGCGACGGAGGCGAGGAAGGGTTTGGCGACTCTTCGGTGATGGTCTGAGGCACGTCAACTGGGCGATAGGCAGAGGCGTCCAAGGCCTGGTGATAGTCGTTGAGCAGGTCGTGAGGCACCGACGAGTCCAGGAGCTGGTCGATGTACAGATACATGCGAATCAGATCGTTGTTTCTCTCGTAGTATTCGCGTCTTGCCACGGAGAACTGGGTCAGCGTGCAGTCCCGTTTCGGTGTTCTGCCTCTAAAACGCCTCTGCTGGTTGACGAGGCGCGTCGGCGGCAGCATGGCATGGGTGGCTTCATGCTCGCGCGGACACACAGGGGACTCACATGGGCTTTGACATTGACTGGAGCTCGGCCTCGGTCTTCCAGTAGCGCTCCCATTGATAACGCGGGTTGCTGTTTCCGATGAGACGCATGCTTCTCATCTGAGGCCCGAATATCATCTCGCTCAAGCGGCGCTCCTCGGCAGCGGAGCGGCGGTGATCATCGTCCGAATCTCGGTGCAAGAAGCCTAGCAAGGACGTATTCTCGAAATCATCGTCCTCATGGCCCAGCTGGTGGTAGGCGGGACTCCTCGTCGACTCGCGCAATGTTGCGTTGGAGCGGTTCCTGATGAGACTGACCAAGGCGCCGCTGCCTCTGGTGGTCAAGGGATTTGGATCATTTTCGTGGCTGAGAATCGAAGGGCGTTTGAAAGAGCCGACTCGAGGACTGCTGGAGCCGTGCTGTTGCGGCGAGCTCATCTTGGCGACGAGCTGGATATGAGTAACGATGACGAAGTCGTTGGAAAGATTACCTAGTCGTCGCAGGGGAGATGAAGTGGGTGAAAGTGACGGACTACGTATGAGAGGGCAGAGGGAATACAGATAAGAGAGATAGATTTCAAAAGAGAGTGAATGAGAAATGACAGATTCCAACCAGAGGGGAAAAGCCAAGATAATAGATGAAATTGATAATCTCGTTGGGATACGCACAACGACGATGAGACTGGGCCCTCGGAGGGTCCTGAGGAGCCACGACTCTGGAAATGTTTCTTTCTTGAGGAAAGGACTCAAGCTCCCATGTCGATTTAACCCATTGGGATTGGAGAAAGTGAAAGTGAGAAGAAAAAGGTTAAAAAAAAGGGCAAGCCGTCGCGAGGAACGGGGCTTCGGCAGGGGCTCTGGAGCTCCTGTTGCCTCGCCTGGAGCTTCCCAGGGCAGAGCTATGATTCGGCGCTCTCGACGCTTGGGTAGCTTGGGGCCCCAGCGCTGAAGAGCCCTGACCAATTGTGTATCGCAAGAGTGATCACTGCCGTTTTAAGCTGCCATGTGCCGTGGGAGAGCTTCTCTTGTGGCTGCACGTCCAATGTACCCACCTGCCATACGTACCTACCTACCTTGCTTACCTAGGAGGTAGGTACCTTGGTATACTCCGTGCCTCAGGTGCCCTGTAATGTCAACTGCGTTTGATACACGATGGTCCAGTTCTTGCCCGAATTTGTTTCGTCTGTTAGTAACAGTCGAACCTCATCTGCGTGCCCAAGACTCAACATTTGATGAGCATCTTACTGTGTAGAGCCGTTGACCCGTATCAGGCAATCCGCAGCAATCTTCTCCACCTCTGTTGAAGCCCCAGATTGGCCCCAGTCCATGGACCCGTTGTCAAGGGTCATGTCCTCGCGCCAAGTTGCCCTTTGAGCCGGTGTCGGCCTTCCGCAACGGCCAACCACGAGCCTGTACTATGGATGTCCACCAACTCCCCTGGTGTACTTGACGGATAGTCTAGAGGAGTGTTCATCGTCCGTGTCCAATCACTTTCAACGACTTCGGACCAGGTTGGACCTTCGAGCCGGACAGTCTCTGAGACTTTATCGCACAACGACGCGCCACACCCAAGGTACTAGCTCTTGGCGTTGTACGGCCCGGCTACTCTTGTACTGAGAAGAGGTGGCTTCCCGATTTGTCAACGGCTATTTTGAAGTGTTTCTAACTTGGAATAACCAAGTTGTGCGAATCGCGAAGTTGACAGCTGGGACGAGGGAAGCTTTTCGCGAGCCGAGGTGGGATCAAACAGCTAAGGTATCGCTTGTTCACGGCTGCTCCTCTCTTCTTCGTCTTTCCTGTCTTGGCAATTTGGTGAGGCGCAGCCGTTCGTCAACGCTGACCATCACAACTCGAAGACTCTCGAGAGCCAAATGGTCGTCAGCATTGGCTGGTTTGCAAATTTGTCTACTTCTGCGACCAGGCAACGTAGCTGCGCCCAGGCGACGTAGTAGCCACGTCACCTGATATAAGAACTTGAAAACAATAACAACCCAGAACCAACTGACTGTCAAATGCCAAGAGTTGAGAAGAGTAATTGCTCGTTTCCTTCACCGTAATTAGTAGCAAAGGCCTTTGCTAACATGTGTGCTGCAAAGTCAAACGTCAGGCCTGAGGTGGCCATCATTTGAGTGGCCCCCCTCCCCCGGCTGCAGAGCCGCAGAGCCGCACCCGTTTGGTGCAACTTTTGGCGAATACCTCTTCATGCGTTGTACCCCTCTCTTGAGCTCGGGTCCAACTCCGCGCTCTTCCCGCACAAGAGCCCTTGTATCGAGGGGCTCAATTAGCTGCGATGAGGACCGATACTGTCGGCCATCGTCCAACTTGTATCGACATACTTCAGCTGACTGCCAAGAACGGTCACGGCCACACAGCAGTCGGGTGAGTCAGCCTTCGAAAGTCCTGCAACCTCTGGGCGTAAGGTTCGTATGGGAGAGGTCAATGTTAACCAAGCCAAAGATATTTCTTTGAAAAGTGGCTCTCCCAATTGGTCGAATCTACTGCGTAAGCTACCTCCCGCAAGCTGAGGTGCCTCCGTCCCGATGCAAGCCACGGGACACCGCAGGTCGAACCAATGCAGTCGGTCAAGGAGTAAAAAGGGTCAAACTCCTAGGCTTTGTGGGAGTTTGAGCATCTGTAATGTTCGAAGTCACAGACGGGACTTTGCGTGATTGGGCGTAATACGTCCTCGCGTCATGCTTCGTGCGGACCAAGCTCGGGACACCCTCAATTTCCTCGGTTTTTGCGTGGTGTCATTCGAGCTGACGAAACAGCCACAGGAGCCACGGCATCACATATGACTTTCTGGTGCTGAAGGGTCTGACAGAGTATATGATTGAGGATGGCCGCAGCTGTCTGTGATACCTCGAAGCCCAGGTACGATAGCTATTACGAGGGACACGATTGTTATCGCAGACGCCGCAGCCGATGAACTCAGGACTGCGATGGAGTTGCAGTCAGAGATTGTACTCGAGCTGTCAAAGCATCCAACGCCACCAAGATTTGGCCAACCGTGTATACCTAGTAATGGCTGCAACAAGACGACCACCTTTGTATGTCAACGCCAGCATACCAATCGCGACATCAAAATGTGAAAATCACCCGATGAACTGACCACTTGCTGGTCCGCGGTTGCGAGAGCGGCCTCCACTTCTATAGTCTTGTGTCAAGCACCTTACTGTGTAGAGCACCGCCCTCAAAAGTATTGTGTGACCGCACACTGGGGTATGAACCGCGCCATGGCCCTGATCGTATCCTGTTCAGGGGTTCCTGGCGTTGCCATTCGACGGAAACTTTACTAAGATCCGTGATCTCCAAATGCTGCCTCCGAGCGAGGACGAGTATGCAGAATCCGACCTCATTGCCCTGATTTGACAATAATGCGCAGCGAAAAAAGCTACAAGCGTGGGTTAGTCAACACCGTAGACGAAACGGCAGCCGATGCGACCAGAACGGACCAAAAGTGCAGACTTCGTTCGAGGCAATGTTGGCCTTCCCGTTCGAGCTCGAAGGAGCGCTGCCCGGAATTGGGGTTGCAATGCAGCGAGAAAATATGGAGCGTTGTGTGCCTTGTTATAGGCGAGGGTGGCATAGCTTTCCCATGATATCGATATCTATGCCTTGGCTACGGACCCAGAGAAGCGGCAAAAATGGATCGGACGAGTTGTGTCCTGTGAGGGCCTCGATGTCCTAGCACAGCTTGGCACAGCTTGGCACAGCTTGGCACAGCTTGGCACAGCTGTGATGGCAAACGCATGATCTCGACCGCCTGTCCAGTTCGACGGCAGCCAGTGGACTGATGGCTGACTTGGGACAGCTGCGCCGTCTGATGGTGGATAGGCACGATACGGATACTGTGGATTGCTGACGAGGCACCGTGCAGTATCGAAGGGACTTCAAAGGCTGCGTGGATCGGCGGACGACGGACGGGGATAGCTGGGTTTGTCGAGCCATGTGTCATTGTCGACGACGTTCACGCCATTGCACCCTTCTTCCTCATCTGACTTCCACATGACAGGCTTGTCGCGGGAGATGTGTATGTTTACTTGCATCATTTTGTGGACATGGTGCAACTCGACGCTTCTCTCGGGCTTTTTCTCTTTCGTCGGGCCGGACTCTTGACTTTTCGCCTGCAAAACGGAGTACAATGTACGATACGAGGCCGTGTGCTGCGAAAATTAGTAAACGAGAAAGGCTGACGTGGTTTCCAGGGGAGCAGGTGGAGAGTCATGTCCAGTGTTGTTCGGGCAGTAATTAACAGGTAGAGGGAAATTACACAGTATTCGGCAGGCAGGTGTTAGTAGTGGCTACCTACCTACACCGTAATTAAGGCCGAGCTTCGCAGGGCAGGTACTCTGTATGTTGGTAGTTACCCACTCAACACTGAGTTCCTACCTAGGTAGGTAGGTAAGATAATAGGTGCCTAGGAGCCTATTCCAAAAAAGACTGAGCAAGCAGCTGCAAGCCAAGTAGTTGCCTCTTTACAGATCTACCTCGTTAGGCGCTGAGCTGCGAGACGGTACACGTGAAAGGTACAGAGTTGATGGATATAATAATTACGAACTGCCCCATGACCTCTCTTTAGCGTGTAAAAGCGCGGAGCCATTTTTCAAGCTTCACAGATATCTTCGGGAAGACCTAGGTCCATCCATATACGAGCACATACCTACTCCGTGCCGTTGCGTCGCGCTAAAGTCGTTCCACTCTTGGGAACATGGAGTCTCCATGACGTGTCAAGATCATCAACCCAGTGTTGAGCTTCGCCGTCCGAATTCGTAAGGTGGGTGGATTACCTGGGCAGTTATAGGAAGAAGACAAGGCAAGAGAAGAATACATTGGTCGCGGTGCAGGTACAGAACCAAGACCTTGATCAGTTGGCCGACCCGAGGGTAGGTGCCCCAAAGAGAGCAAAAAATAACCATATACCAGCGAACCAAATTTTAGCCTAGTTGACCCGGATCGTGAGTAAGGTAATACGGAGTAGGCTGCACAGATACCAGGCTACTCCGTACAAGTACGCAGTATTGCGATGTACGTGGCCGTTCATTGGCGGCATCCATACGATGTAGCATTACAATGTCTACGTACTAACAGATGAGTCGTGCTTGTTGGGCCGGACGCATATTCGCTGTCGTGTCCGCGGAGTCGTGTCGTGGAGTTCTTGTTGTCTCGGGGATGTCAATGTCGACCTGCGGCGCGGTAGACCAAGGGGTGATGACTGAAGTGACATTGCGTACCCGTACTGCGTACTGCAAGTGCTGCAGTGTTGCGCAGGCACACAAGGTGAAGATGGCCGGAGGCTGGAGTGGAGTGAAGGAGAGAGGTTGGATTGTCGATAACAGCTCCGCTTCGGCGTCGACAAGCCCTCCCCTTGCCTTCCGCGTCGTGCAACCCGGCGTGCCATGTGCTGCGCTATGATCGAGATCATCCTAATCAGATGCGGTCAAGAACATCAAAGAAGCGACAATGTCCGCTCCGCCGTATGCTTCGTCATCTTCCCTGCCGTGGTCGACACACCGGTCTGGGCATCATCGTCTGATGCAGCTCTTTGCGACGGCCTTGGAAGCACAATGGAAGCAGTAGGGAGGCACTTCTCCGCCGCCGCTCGGTCTTGATGCCTCGTTTACCGTTGAATTGACATTGTCCTAGCGACAAGGGGTCCTCCTACGAAGAGGCGTAAAGCGGTCGAGCCAGATTTAAATTCCCCGTCGAGAACGAGAACGGCCGAGCTTATGTCTCAACGTAAGCCTGGTGCTTCCGCTACTTCGTCATGGCCGTCATGGCCAAGAAGTGCAGTCACTTGGTCATCGATGTTGTCCCACAGCCAGGCTGATGGCTCTATCGCCGACTTCAGCGCAGTATGTTTTGCGTGCGTGCTTGGCAAGTCAAAAAATCACCACTGTGATGGGGTTGACGGACATCTCGAGCTTGGCTGACTTGAATCGAACCTCCGGCTGGCGCAAGTTGAGATGACCTTGGTACGGATAGATGTCACGATACCTGCATTCTGCGGAGGTAGCACCGGCACCGTGGGCAAGATAGAGGCGTCGGCGATCCGAAGTCGCCAACATTCGGGTCGAGGCCAGCCACCTTTTCTACGGTTGTGTAGCCATTGAATAATGCCAGCCAATGTTGGAGAGAGAAACGGAGAAAGAAGAAAAGTGAGACACGGTATGACTTCAAACAAACGCCGTCGCCGCCGGCCGCCGTTGTGTCTTTTTTAGCTCGGTCGAAGGGTCTCACCCGTCGATTTGGATTTTCTCGTCGATTCATCTGTCGTCAGTTACAGCCATGACGGCAGCTCCGACGTCCAAATGAACAATTGAAAAGAATCCCGTCATCGCTACCGATGCTGCCGGCGGTACGAGGTCCAGGCTTCTTCCTCCTGCACATACCAGGATCTAGCCCTGCCGCGTTGGGCTCCTTGTCCGGCGGCCGTCCGAAGTACCAGCGCCCATTGTACATCATTGGACATATCTCTGGCGCCCATCGACCTGTTGTTCGTCCGTTCGCTGGGCCTTCTTCCTGGGAAAGTCAAATTCGCTCGAACGCTCCGTTGATGCTTAAGTGAGCGCGTATTTAGCACAAATCTCCGGCAGCCGTTACAAGGTGGGCGCCAAAGCTTGCTAGAGTTGGGATTGCTGGTTTTCTGTGCGGCGCGTTCCAGCCTTGGAGCCATCTACAAGTATACAAGACCGAAACGCAACAACTTGCGATGCAGGAGATGCGATGTGCAGCAAAGAGATGGCCGGTATGCGGTTGAAGAGCGAGTGAGTTCAAAGTACCCATGCCACAGAGAGACGACCTACCAGTCTTGCGGTAGCCACTACCCTGACACTACTCAGTCAAAAACAGCGGATCAAGTCGCTACCAGCCTCCTCCAAGCAACGAAAAAATTGTCGGAGGCTGGCGGGTGTGGTGGTGCACCAGGGACGAAAAGGCATGGTAAAGGGGGAATGTATTATGGTGTCGGCGCCACTGGACGGCACTAGACCCCATACATGTGATTTCAAAGGGTTTTTACGCCCCAAAATGTAACCCAACACGCATGAATAATGTCGTCTAGAGACAGCAAGAGACAATAGCAGAGGAGGATCGTGGCAAGAAAGGCGCAAGGGCCGAAAGAGAACACGGGCAGAAAAGGCTCTCTTTGGGTGGCAGGTTATTAAAGATTGAGTTGGTTGACGACGAGGCGCATCCAGCTCATCTCCCAGATCCGAACCGTCCAGTCTGGTGTTGGGCTGGAGCTTCAGAGTTCAGCGTAGCAGTAATACCACGGGCACGACACGTTGCTTGCCCGTCACTGGTACGGTTAGAGGTCTGGCTGCTGGTGGAATTTGGATGCTGGCAGTCTCCGGGCCATTCCATGCCATCCATGCCATGCTCGTCTACTCTCCACACGCCCCTTGGGCCCATCGTCCCCTTGATCCCTGAGCTCGATCCCTGAGCCACTCGGGCCCAGAGGTTTTTTTTTTTCCTTCGCTCGAAGCACCTCGCGAAGCTTGAGAGGATTGGGCACGTAGTGAAATAGGACTGGGCGACGGCAAATGCTGGCACGAGGGATTGAATGTTCCATTTGCAGGAAGAGGAAGAGTGGCAGGCTGGCTCTGGACATCATGCGAATGAAGACAAGGTTGGAGAGGAAAAGGAGAACATAGGTGTACTTGTAACGCCAGTACTATAGTACCACGTAGGTAGGTAGGTTAGGAACCTAACCTACCTCTAACCTACCTGAAGCAACTTACTTGTAGGTAAGTAAGGTAGGTACCTGGGTAGGTACCTGGGTAGGTATCTGAGGTAAGGAAGTGTATCCGTAGACTGCCCTGGGCTAGGCTGGGCTGGCTAAACATGCACGGGTGAAGCTCTGCGTCCAGCCCACTCTTCTCAGCGACTATTGCATGGTCACTCCACTGATCTAGTAAAAATAGACCCTGCGACTCGAGGTGGACTGGGTGTCGGGGCCAAGGAAGGGAAAGTCCGTCGAGAATTGAATTATTTGAGCTGGCTTGACTGGGCCGGGCCGGGCTGCTGCTTGAGCTGAGCTGAGCAGACAACTGGGAAAGACACGAAACGACCGAAGGCTTGAAGAAAATGCCCAAGAGAGACATAGACACGGGCCAAGCGCCGAGTAACACCAGTGAAGAAAGAAGCAAAATGAGACGACGACGCGCACTTCCATGGTCCAGAACGAGAGGCAAGAAGATGGATGGAAAGCGAAGGCTGTTTTTTTTCTCACACCGAGTGTCTTTTCTTTCACGTACCTACCTACACGCTCACTTCTCTCGCATCAAGTCAATATCGGCCCATCCGCAAGGCCATGCCTGCCCTGCCTGCCCTGCCTGTGTGTAACTCTGACCGGGGACCTCTGGCTCAGATACCAGGCACTAAGGTAGTGGTGCCTTCCATGGGTAGATACCTTAAGGTAGGCATCTCTCTTCTCGACATCCCCCGCTGCCCTGCTGCTCGAGCTCGGCCTGCGTTAGCTGACCTAGCGACCTCTAAAAAGTGCATTGCCTCCTCACCTGCAGAGTATCTCACCCGCCTCCCTATAAGGTAAGGTACTTAATAGAACAGATGTGCAGCACCTACCTTCCCCAGCAGGGTGCCCATGTACTCACTACCTTACACTTCTTGTACTTTGCCTTGCCTTGGTAGGTCCAGGTAGGCAAGGTAGGTAGGCACACATACATGCACATGTCCTATGGGCCTTGCCTTGCCGTGCCTTGCGTCGACTTGGGTTCTACTCCGTGCCTCTCTCTACCTTACCTTACCTACCCGTACTTCTACGCAGTTATGGATCGTCTCCTCCTTTCCACATTCCCACCCGTTCGCTCCAACCTCCTGTCGCCTGCTGCTTCGCTGACCCTCGTTGTTGCTGTCATCATTCGCTGGATCCCTCTCGTGTCGTGCCCAGCCCGTCCCACGATCCATTATTATTCTTGTTCATTCGTTCGTTCTTCACGTCCCAAATACCCCCATATTGCATCCCACCTCCCACTCCCCTCCCCCCCCCCCCCCCCCCCCCCCCCCTTCTTCCTNNATTGCCCCCCCCCCCCCCCCCCCCCCCCCCCCCCCCCCAGCCCAGCCCGCTTGCTTACTTGCCTGCTTGCCGTTGATCATCGTCCTCGTAGCCTTCAATCTACTCGGACACAGCCCAGTTTTGCACATCTCATGTCATTCTAACTCGCCCTCGTTGCGTCTTTATTTGGTATTCGGATGAAAAGTTTGGATGAGATCATACACGGCCTTCGGATTCGCGCCTCATCGTCTCGCTCACCGCATTGCATCGCCTCGCATCGCCAGCTTTCTATAGACTAATATCTCGTCACATCCTGTGCTTCGTCCAGCTCACGTCACGTCTCGTCTCGCTTCGTCTTGTTCGAGTACTCCCTTCGGTAAGTTGTTGACCCATTCCTCTCGTCATTATCCATTCCAGACACCTTCAGCTCTCAGCCCCTGGAACCGACTCCTCCACATGTCTGCGCGTTGCTTCCCCTGAAGTCGCGAGGCGCCAGCTCGGCGCCCGCGATGCGAAAACGTGGGAGCGTGAGAGCGTGAGAGTGTGAGAGGGAAAGACTCGCGTCCGTCTGGTTCCGTTGCTAGGGCTGTTGATGGCCAGCTACCCTGCCCGAATGCCCTCCCTCCCCGTCTTTTGGGTCCACGGCTGGCTACCTACATGGTCAACTCGTGTGTATCCATTGACCAGTCACACAAACTTCGCCGCATCTAGGCGCGCACCAGAGTCAGACATAGAACACAGAAGCCTCCAGTATCGCGCACAACCATAACGAGCGGGACGGCGTTTTGCAGTCACGGCTGACATTTCTGGATTCTTCCGCCACGCAGCAGCTTCGCTTCTCACACCACGTCTTTGTATTACGCTCCGCAGCGCCCACTGACACGAGCCACAAACACAAAGCCGTCCCGAGTCTCAGCTTTTCTGTCGTCATCCCACATCCATCGGCTGACCCGCCTCGTACCGTGTTATTTTTTGCGGTCCCGGTCCCGAGGCGAAGGATAACCCCTTCCCATCCCCAAGCCTTGTTGGTCTTTAACCATCTCCGCTCGCTCTTCAAACTGCCGCGCGTGTAGGGGCGCACCGAATAACCCCCGCCGGGAACCATCGATAATCCGTCCTCCACATGCCTAGATTCTCCGTTGCCTTCGGCCGACGGCGTTCAACCGTCAACTCGGACGAGATTCAAAATGACTCGATGACGATGGCCGAACAGAAAGAACAAAACCGCCAATCGTTCCGCGTGTTGGACAGGTCCGAGGTTTCGGGTCAAAAATCGTTTGACGGTGGACACAGGTTGCTCAAGGCGACCACCATGGCGGTTCCGCCCAAGCACAACAATAACTACGGAGATTTGTCTCTGGACGACAACATGTTCGTGGACGTCAAGAATAACCGGTATGTGCAACCACCCGCTCTCTCTTCTTGGCCCATTCCCATACGACATTACACGACGCACGCTTTCTATTTCTCGGTCCTCGAGAAGAGCGTCACGAGATCAAGGGGGAAAAGCACCACGATCACTTGAAAAATTACCAGAGGCACAGGGGTAAGGAGAACAAGTTACGTAGGAAAAGAGCTGAACAGGAAAGAGACGCAAAGCAAAGAGTTGGTGCCAAAAGGAAGAAAAACCGATTGGCATGCATTCAATAGCGGCATGTCTCGGACTCAGCGGTGAATTTCGCCGCTAGCCCGCCGATGGTCCTGGTCCTTTCTCTCCCCGTTTCCCCCCCTTGTCTGCAATTCATTTCAGGGCCAAGGCAAGGATTGTGTCTAACGTCGACTGACTCAGCTTAAGGGGAAGTGGGTCGTCTAATACCACGAAAACAACCTCAACAGATACTTCTTCGCGCCATAGCAACGTCTCGACCACACCGTCCTCGGCTGACCTCGGTGCCCAAGGGGCTCATGAAGAATGGAGACATTCCATTAAGAAATCTCAGACCGACCATACACCCTCCAAACATAGCTCCGGCGGATTCCTCAGCAAAGCTGGCAGGACCTTCTCCTTTGGCGGTCAGAAGAAGCATCAAGCTTCCGGTTCTTCCGTCGACGATCATCCTCTCCCTCCACCGCCCTTGCCTCCCAAGGCTTCGGAGGACGACTTCAACCGCAGACCGCGAGGCCTGACAGCTTCCACCGATCGCACCGCCACTCCTCCCAAGCTCAGCGAGGAGGACTTCGCCCTCAACTTTGGCAGTGATTTCGGTAATATGTTCCAGGGTGCTGGTTTTGACAAAAGAGCCAGCCAAATGACGCTTTCCGCCAACGACTCGTCCAACCTGGGACCTCGTTCCCTCACCACCAACCGTGTCAACCAACCTCAGCCCTCTCCCATCAAGATTGACAGGAGCATCAAAGTCGAGGCCTCGCCCTACTCGTGGAGTAGCCAACACTCCAACGAAAACCTGCTCAACTCTGGTACTACGTCTCCGACCGCTACCGACCGTAAATCCGTGCCGCCCCCACCCGTGCCCCGTCACGGCTCTCCTTTGGCCTTCCGCAACAACGTGCCGTCCGACATCGTCGAGGATGAAGATGCGAACTTGCTGAAGGATTCGCTGGCTGCCAGCAGATTCCTCGGCGAAACGAGCCAGCCTAGCAACCCAGCTCCGCAAGGGAGGTTCCGGAGAAATGAGGACACATTCTCGACGGGTTGGGACGCAACCGACAGCAAAAAGGAGGAAGAGAACATGTTCGACAACACCACGGCCAAGCCGCCGCCGAAGCCCACCCACCAGCACTCGTCCAACAACACCCAGAGTCCGCCTCGGAACAAGGTCATGACTCCCGCCGAGTTTGAAAAGTATCGCAGGGACAAGGACAAGGAACGTCGGGACAGCGCCAGTGAGACCGTCAAGGCATCCACCGGGAGCCGCGACGACGACGAGGACCATTACGAGGACGACGACGACGATGTCGAAAAGGCGAAGCAGGCTGCCAAGCAGAGGAGAAAGCAAGAGGCACACATGGCTGTATACCGGCAACAGATGATGAAGGTGACGGGCGAAACGCCCAACCTTGCGTCGGATCATGCCTCCCGACCCAGCCTGTCCATGTCACTCAGCACCCCGAACCTTGCAGTGCCCCCTGGCCCTCTCACGGGCAGGTCTGACGGATCCGAGGAGGAGGACGAGGAGGTGCCGCTCGCTATCCTCGCTGCACACGGATTCCCCGGCCGCAACAAACCACCAGCCAGGCTCACGAACATGGCGTCCAACCCAGACCTGCAATCTTCGGTGCACTCCCAATCCGCTCCGCCGCAGCGACCTGGGTCAAGCATGGGCGAGGGCACCGGGCCTCGGGGAACGAGCGGTGGCCATCTCCCTGCTTTTGCACGAAAGCTTCCTCAAGACCCGTTCCTCGGCGCCGGACTCATCAACGCCCCTCCTCGCGAGTCTCTCACCTTTGGCGGCGGTTCGCCCGCTCCCGGTGCGCAGCCGCCTGCTGTTCCCGTGGGCGGACTTGTTGGAGTCATTGCCAGCGAGGAGCGTTCCCGTGCCTTACGCCGAGGCAGCCCCAACATCGAGGCCCAGAACGTCGACCCTTTCACGGGCGCCCCCATTGGTCCTGCTGCAGGCATCCCGCAGCAGATGATGTACAGCAACATGAACGGATTGAATGGAATGAACAACGGAATGAACGGTATGAATGGAATGGGAGGCGGTATGGGTGGTATGGGCGGTATGGGCGCCATGCCGCATATGCAACAGATGCCTCAGATGCCTCCTCAGATGCCCCCTCAGATGCCCCAGATGATGCTCACCCCAGGAGACCAGGCGCAAATCCAAATGACGCAGCAGATGCAGCAATTCATGCAGATGCAGATGCAGTTCATGCAGATGATGGCGACACCGAACCAGCAGCCCATGAACGGCATGGGAGCCATGGGTATGCCCCGACAAATCAGCCACGTCGCGACGCCCTCGGTCAACGATGCTCAGCGACAGTCCTTCTTCGGCGACAACTCGATGATGCTGGAACCTCCACGTCTCGATCCTCGGACGAGGACTATGAGTATGGTTCAGCCTAGCTCATCCTCGTGGATCCAACCGGGAGGCGGATTTACGCCGTCGATTCATGGAGGTATGGGCGGCGGTTATGCGCCCAGCAATTACGCACCAGGCGCCGGGTATGCCCCCTCGATCGCACCCTCGGAGCGCAGCAATGTGGGCTTACCAGGGCGCTACAGACCAGTGACGCAGGCTCCTCAACCGTTGGACTCGGGTCGTCGAATGTCGGTCATGTCGAGCGCCATGGGCTGGGACGAGCCGCCCAAGGTCATGCAGCAGCAGCAGTCGCAGCAACCCTCGCAGCAGCAGGGAATCAAGGTGGTGCCCAAATCGGGCAGTGCCTCTGACGATGACGACGAGGGATGGGCGGCGATGAAGGCCAAGAAGGAGAAGAAGAGGTCCCTGTGGAAGACGAAGAAGAGCATCGGCAGCGAGATCGGGGCCCTCATCTCATAGAGGCTCGATCGTCGTGGTGTATGGAACAGGGCGCGCGACGGGACGACGAGGGAATGCGGAGCATGGAAAACGAGGGAAAAAAAAGACTGGACATACCAAAACACACAAAGCACACCTTCATCCGTGGGCGTGGCCTTGAGTTTTTCCTTCCCCTTTGGATCTTTGGGAGGTTTTGGACTTATTTCACAAAACAAACTACCCCTGTGTATACTTTCAAGGAGACCTTGTTTCTAGGCGTCGTTGCAGAAAGAGAAGGGCAGAAGGAACGGCCTGGTTATTGATTGCTCAAGCCATGATAGACAACTCCTGCTGCCGATAATCTACACTAATGTTGGTATAAAAAATTGAGACGATTCGATCAGACCATTGGATATGGTCTCGAAAAGACAAGTGCGACCATGGTTTTCTGAGCAGTACATCGGGTTGAATATAACTGGCCACGTCCAGAGATGGTCTGTTCACATGTCGAGAAGGCAACATTCGAAACAGGATCTTGAATTTCACCTGCGCAATGCAGGCCTAGGTTTCATTACTTCTCTGAGGATATCGATCGTCTATTGTGATTTTGAGTTTATGTTTTTCTTCTTTTTTCTTTTGGATATTTCCGGGTTGACAAGGCTCCCAACAGCAGGCCATGGCCCCACGCCCTACTCAATCTTTCCCGCGGCCCAGGCCTTGCGCTTGACACCCAGCTCCACGGCGGCCAAGCCCCAGTCCTCGCCGTGGTTGTGGCCGCCGGCGGAAATTCCGGCGCGGGCCTGGGCCTGCTCGTCGGTGAGGACGGTGAGGACGCCAAAGATGACGGGGACGCCCGTGTCAAGCTGGACGCGCATGAGGCCTTGGGATACGGCGTCGGCAATGTACTCGAAGTGCATGGTTTCGCCCTTGATGAGGACGCCGACGGCGATGATGGCGTCAAAGGGGCCGCCCGAGGAGGAAGAGTCGGCGGGGAGGGAGGTGAGGTCCGTGGTGGAGGAGCCGAGGAGGTCGCCTGCGGAGGAGCCGGCGCCGGACTGGGCGGATTGTACTTGGGAGGCGGAGAAGAGTCTGGGGAGCAGAGCGAGAGGTTAGCGTTTTGGGGGTGGGTGAGTAGGGAGGAGCACGAAGGAGAGCGCGGTTCCGAGGCGCGAGGTGGGAGGCACGAGGTGGGAGGCGCGAGGTGGGAGTTGTGTTTACCTCTGGACGGCAAAGGGGAGCTCCCAGGACCCCGGGACGGATTGGACGACAATGTTGGACTCCTTGACGCCGCAGCCGAGGAGCTTCTCCTTGGCGCCCTTGACGAGGGGTTCGATGATGGTCGCGTTCCAGCGGGCGTGGATGATGCCGATGCGCAGGTTGGAGCCGTCGTGCTCCTGCGGGGTAGGTCCCTTGATGCCAGACATGGTAGGAGGTGTGTGAAGGAGGGGTATCCTGATTGACGATAGTGGTGGTGCTTGGAGCTCTGTTGTATGCGTCCTCGAGAAGACAGGAGCGTTGATGGTCGGTAACTATGGGGGTTTGCGAGAGGGACGAGGTTCGGACTGGGAAGCTACGTAGGTAGACGTGATAGGCAAGGCAGGTAGGTAGGTACCTTTCGGTATGGATGGCTGGTATGCTTATGAATTATTGGTCACTGAGCAAGGCGGGCTCAGGAACGAGAGCAGATGGGAGGGACGGGACCCTGCGATGCGGGGCAATCCGAAGTGCCTAGGTGGTTGGTTGCTGGCACTCCAGGGCTCCTCTGGGCGCGAGGCTCGCCGCGGGGTTACTTTTGCATCCCCACCACGTGGGTGTGCCGTGTGAACGTGAGCCCTGCACAGCCGTGAACTATTTATTGTTGTCGCATCGGCTGAACCGCAGACAGATAATATCACACGCCTCTGGATGCTGTGGTATACGTGCCTAGGCACCTGAGGTGAGGTTGTCACCGTAACGAGCATGTATATAGGCCCCATACCTAGGTAGGTATGCTCTGGTCGCATGGTGTACCCTGAAGCTCAAGCTCAGAGCTCTGAGCTCTGAGCTCTGTGCCCTGATGTGATGTGCTGGTGCTCTCAGACCTCCGGCCGCCAGCAGGTGCCGAGTCGTTGCCGCAACTACTGCTTCCAGAAGGCCAACCAACTCAATCTTGCTCTTGCTCGACTTACACGACGACGGCCCTTTCCACTTCCTTGAGCCACCCACTTCCATACTCTTCCACCATTAAGGTTCTGCCGCAATTTACCTGTCTCTTTTCTCACAGTCTCTCAGTCTACTTGTTCATGTCTACTCCATTGATCGTGCCGTATATATCTTCACCAACGACCCAAACTTTCGTAAAGTGTCTTCTTGGTAGTGGACACCCTCAGGGGTTTCCTACCGCCCGCGCTTTTTCTTTGCGGAGAAGCACCTTCGTAGACTAACATCATGCCTATCGCCCGGCTATCCCAGACGACTGTCCGTCAACTTGGCTCGTCAGTGGTCATTGTCACCCCGGTTTCGGTCGTCAAGGAACTGGTTGACAATGCAATCGACGCCGGAGCCAGCAGCATAGAGGTCGTCGTGTCACCTAATGCGGTGAATAAGATCCAGGTCCGCGACAATGGCCATGGGATAAGCCCTGCGGATTACGATGCTCTTGGACGTCGAGCACACACGAGCAAGCTTCGGACTTTTGAAGAACTTCAGTGCAAAGGGGGTCAGACTCTGGGTTTCCGCGGCGATGCTCTGGCCAGCATCAACATCGTATCGAGGCTCACCATCACCACGAGAACAGACCACGAACAGGTTGCTGAAGTTCTCACTCTCAACTCTAGTGGCGGTGGTGTTACGTCTCGCAAACCCGTCTCGGCTCCAGTTGGAACGACCGTCGACTCCTCGTCCCTCTTCTCGGGGCTTCCAGTCCGGAAGCAGCAGACTATCAAGGAAAGCAGGAGGCATATCTCCGACATCAAGAGCCTTCTCCAAAGCTACGCTTTAATTAGACCGCACATCAGGCTTTCTCTCAAGATTCCAGAAAGCAAAGGGCTCAACTGGTCTTATGCTCCCTGTCGAGGCCCAAACGCTGGCGTTGGTGTCAGAGACGCCGTGCTTCAAGTGTTCGGTTCCGACTTGGTTTCGCAGTGTGTCTAGAAAACATACGGTGGAACGACTAATGAAGGCGGGCCTGGTTTGAAGAGACCAAATACGCCAGCTTCGGTTGTGCGCCTTGAGGCCTTCATGCCGAAACCCAAGGCGGACTGCAAAGCCATCTCAGGCAAGGGCTACTTCATCTCCGTCGACTCTAGATCCATGAACACTTCCAGGGGTACCATGAGGAAACTAGTCGATATCTACAAGAAAAGTTTGCGGGAGTGCCTCGGTTCTGGATATAGCCTCGTCAAAACGCCATTCATCAGACTCGATATCCAGTGCATCCTTGGCAGCTACGATCCCAACGTATCCACGAATAAAGATGAAGTACTCTTTGCCAACGAGTCGAAGCTTCTCGCTTTGTTTGGGGATCTGTGCAGAGAGGTCTATCAGCCGAATGATCAGGTACCTGGTTTCCGCGCCGTCGAGACCCATCGAGGTTCTGGGTCGTTTGCTCCTCTGGGTGGCCACTCTGGATATTGCGACCCTGGTCCGGACAACGATGATCGGTCACCTCGTCTAGTTCGAAGAGTCATGCTCGAAGACGAGTCCGAGAAAGAAGGAGCTTCACCTAGATCCGAAACGTCCAAAGAGAAGCCGTGCCTCCCGAGTCCACATTCTAATACGGATGGAGTTGCCATCTCCAAAGCCGCGGTGGTGCACACCCCACGGCATGGAAGCCAAAACGAGATCCAAAAGTATCTTCCTTGTCCCCAGACATCAGATTTAGAACCTGTTGTTCCATTATCTCCGTGTACTGAGCTGGTCGAAGCTGAACTGCGCACCAGCTGGGAAGTAAACATGGCCAGAAACGATACGGCCAGTCCCCCGACAGAGTCACAGACGGTACTTTTACATCCTGCACCGGCAAACACCCTTGAGCATTTGAGCTCTCAACGGGTCAAACAGAGTCAGCGCGAGCACCCCGATCCATGGTCACTTGCGAAGACAGCGGCAGAGAGGCGTGGCGCACAGCAGAACAAGCACGTTAGCATGTCTTTGGGCGAGGAACTCCTCGAGCACAGCATACCATCTGACAGAGTTCCGGACGTTCCTTCTCGAGGGCCGTTTACTCTGCCAAGAACCGAGGACCTCATACAACTGGGCTCAATTGGCATGACGGACGAGCTTTCACAGATTCCAACCCATGTTTCTCCAAGAGAATTGTTTGACCGGCGGACACCTCCTATGGAAAGAGGTGTTGAATATGAACCTGCAGGCTATGATCATCCCACCTTACAGTCTTCACATGCATCTAGCGGCGATCCCTCACAATTGAGACACCGAGTCGAGCCAGGAATCCTGAGAGATGAAGAGCAATATCATTCTGCTGAAGTGAGACACGACATTTACGACATGTCGGAAGAAAGCTTCCAGGGTTCGAGCATCCCTTATCGGGCTAACTGTCGAACACGAAACCCGTTCCCCGACAGAAGCGCCGTCTTGGGAGGGACACCACCAGCTTCTAGCTCCTTGAAGAGGCCCTTCCAAGTCCCTGCTCGAGTAAGCCCGAAGAAACGGCACCCGAGTGGAGGTGCTCGCCGCACGAGGAAACAAGCACAGGGAATTGACCATAACACAAATGGCTTGACTCGAAAAAGGTTGACACTGAATCCAAGAAGTTACCCGGAGCCGCTCATACTAGACGAATCTCAGGCATCTAGCCTTTCGCCTGGCGGCACTCATTATATAGCTACGAATGAAGGTTTGAAGGATACAGAGCTACCATATCGACATCGCAGTCCCTCCAGTTCTGCAGCGACAGAGGAGGCGATGAACGAGGCTCTTGAGAGGCTAAACGCTCTTAGGCCAAGGCCCGAGGATATTTCGACAGGTAAGAAGGGAGCGGAGCAGAGAGCGCGAGATCGAAGACCATCCACCACATCACACGACATGTCAACGCAAGCCTACTTGAAGAAGAGGATGGCCTCCAGATCTAGGTCGCGAGCTAAGACACACAAGCGGATGAGATCTGGAACCACGCCGTTCGATGGAGGCCGCGAGCATACCAACAAGGAATCTATGTCGATTGCAATCAGTGTACAAAAACTGGCCGAGCAGGTGATGGAGGCTTCTCGGAGTGACTTGAACGTCTTGGGAGAAGATCTAGAGTCGGCGTTTGTGCTGGAGCCGCATGAAATGGACGAGGTCAGCAGTAGACTACAAAAGACCGTGCATTGCTGGGCGTCAAGAAATGGAGTCCAACTCGACGACCTCGAGGTTAACATTGGAGAATTGCTCATGGGAAGGGAAGCAGATGTTGCGATTTTACGTTGACAGGCTGCCCGGGATGTCGAATGGAAAGCTTTTGCAATTCCAATGGCAAAAGGGAAGAAAGCTGTGTTTCTATCGCAAGGAGATTGCTGAGTAGGTGCTCGATGGAGCGAATACAGTTTAATAACCAATGTCCGTAAAGTGATATGATAGGACTCTGCAGGTAAAACCACGGTGACCACAAATCAGATTTTATTCTCCCTATACATTGCAGCAACCCCAGACCTACCTGAGGTAGCATCTGTAGGCAAATCGACTTCGCGTCATGCGCGTCATGCGCGGACACAGCAAACCCATTACTTGTAGGATGCGAAGCTCCTGAACGTTGTACTCAGGGAGCTGGCAGTGTGGAAACGTGATGGGGCGAATGGCACGCGGCTACGGCGACGGCGACTTTGTCTGGTTCACGACGTCACGGACACCCGAGCAACCAGTTGGTTTTTGGCTCGTCCCGTCCACTGTTGTTCAAGTTTTACACAATCACACCCCTGTGCCTTTACAGTACGGAGCAGGTTGTTGATATTGAGCATATCGCATGCAGTCGTTTTCAAATAGACTGGTGCCGAAAGAACCGGGGCGCCATTACTTCAACCTACCTACCCAACGAGCCAAAGATCATTTGCGACTCTGGGCTTTCGTGGCACCAGATCAATGAAGTGCGGAATTGCCGTGAAAGCACCGGCCTGAGCTGGCGATTGTGTGTCACGGCATGATGGGCGTGTCACGACGAGGATCTTGGGAAGCGAGGACTATGAGTCTTAAGATTGGCAGCGCGAGCGCGCGCGCGCGTGTGTGTGTGTGTGTCGCACCCGCGCACGCGCTGTTGCGTCGTAATTTGGTCGAGTGGTGAAGAGGATGCCCGAGAGGAAGGTCATCTGTGGGAAGAGTAGGATTTATGAGAGTATGCGTGAGGTCGCCTCGGACCGGCACACATCGTATTCTCGAACCTGCAGAGGTGACTATCCCCTTCAGGGCCGCGCTAGTCACGTCCTTGGGATGCTCGCTGGCTATCATACGGCGGAAGAGTGATTGGCGGCCTTGGGACAGCGCACGCGATGGACGACGCCTTCATGGGAAGAGCAGGCGGTGGGCACTCTCTACGCAGTAACCATGGCACGTTTCGGGTGTTTCCAGGAAAGTGGCAGATCATCGGCGGTGGTAAGAGTGGAGGTTTGCCGTCGGCGGGTTCTGGGCTGGACAACGCCTGACGTTCTGGATGGGAAACGCGAGCAATGTGTGCTGGGATACTCTCATTTTCCAGGACAAGTTCTGATGTCGTCACTGCGATCTGCAGAAAAGTACGGATACCCTACGGTTTTTTTGGGGGGGTTTTTTTTTAAGAAAGGAACACCCACTCGTCTCCATAAGCCGGGCGACGGCAGTGCGTTTCGTCGTCGTCGTCTTCCAGCGTTGCGCCCGCCTTTCCGGGTTGACGGACGACCGGCAGTGGAGTCGGGGAAAAGCGCCGGTCGGGCTGTTGCGTGAAAATTGCGCGATGCGAGACGTACATTCGTGCAGAAGCACAAGTTGACATCTCTTCATAAGGGCGCAGGGGAGCTCTACATACCGACGTAGCCTTGCAATGGTAACGCCCCATCTGATGCTGAAAATAGCTGGCCAGCGAAAGAGGGTGACGGGTGGGTATGCGGATTGGTTCGTGCTGGAGTTCGTATCGAAGACGTGAAGGAATTAGATCCTCGCAAGTTTTTCAGTCATGACAGGAGGGGGGGAAGAGAGGCGGTACGATTGGGCAAGGGTGGAGTGTGGGATGACGACGGATACGTAGTATGTTCTCTTTTCTCCCCAAAAAGCCGAAAAGAGAGAAATACTGACTGCTGTTGATGGTAGAGACAGTTTCATTTGTGAGAAAGCTTGATCGACTTTCTTTTGTCACACCCATGTCGCAGATGATGTAGGTCACATTCGGCTCAAAGTTTGACGTACTATGGTAGTGTGGAGTAGCTTCGAGGGTGGAGGGGGAAGTAGTATATGTAAAGGACTTATTAGGCCGGACGTAATATAACCACATACGACACAGTGAACGTCTGCGTATTAAATCATAGTAGGCGGCTGGTTTGGGCTGTATCCTAAGACGGGATGGTCGATTGCCAGTTGTACTTGCTTTACAACTTGGGTTATAGTAAGCTTGGTAATATACAAGGGGACTCGTTAATCACAATTCGAACCATGTCTGGCAGAATATTGACGGTCGGTCCCATGTCTGAGGCTGCTCGGGAAGGCCCTGGCTCTGGTTCTGCGGTCTTGCATTGCGAATGGGCGATCATTGCTGTTATGCGTGCCTTGGAATTCGAAAACAAAAGTGCCGGCAGCCCGACGATCTCGATGTGTCTGTGTGTTGTTGCAACAACGTTTGTAGGAACAGCCGTGCTGTTCACCTTCCTCTGAACAGGCACAAGGTCTCCAACAAGCAGTAATACATGGCAGTTGCAACCGAGGCCGACGATTCCAGGATATGGGCTGAACGTGGTAGGCTAGTTCGAGCGGACACGCGATGGCTTCTGGACGATCTCCACGAAGCAATGTCTCACTTTGCGCAGCCGGTCGATTGAATATTGGGGGCGTAGAGATTCGGGTGAGACGCTCCCGAACGGCGTGGGTTACTTGCAGACACAATCTGTCTTGGACTAGATGACGAGCTCGCCCGAGAGCAACGGCACGCCAACACGCCAGTTTTTGCCAGCACGTCATGAATTACAATAAAGGTAGCAGTGACAAAACAGCTCCGAGGTTTCAGCCTGGGCGCTAGCTGCTATTCGACGTTTGTTTTGTCTTCCACTCCCAACGACGTTTACCCTTTCAAGCTAGCACGCGACACACGCTGTGCAGATTTCGCTGTCATGCTTTTGGTCTCTGAGCTGAGCTGAGCTGAGCTGAGCTAAGCCGAGCTGTTAGGGATTAGGGAGCTTTGTGCACCATGAAGTCGATGTGTCTTCTCTGACGTGTTTGTCCCTTCGAGAGGGCGACCCTGACTTACCAAGGCCCCTTTGGGTATCTGTGCCTGACTGGGCTCGGTTCGTTTGCTCTGGACCCCTTCTTTTGCTCTCAGCCAAGCTAGACGTTGGGGGTGGCTGCAGATATTGCAAGAGAAGAAGCGAAGAAGCAGACGGAACAAGATGAATCAATTATATCCAGCAAGCACGATGGCAAAACAAAGGTGATATAGGTCGGCCCGGGCACCTTTGCTGCGTACGGTACTATCCACATTCCATGGGTATTCATGATCCTTCTGACGTATACTACCTTACTGTGTAGAGTAGTTAACTCAGTATACGGATACGCATGGTTATTATTCAATGTCGTAGCAGCTACCTGGCCAGCCACGCGGTTTGCACAAAAAAGCGCACACTATAACGACAGCGCCACTAACATCGCCACCAAAA
>MASP02000635.1:0-116351 GCA_001693025.2 Colletotrichum lindemuthianum | reverse complement strand
TAACCGCTATACCAGATTTGTCGGGCAAGCCTCCACAGCCTCATGCGGCCCCGCGCCTCGAAGTACAGTACTTACCCTCACTAAAATCACCTTCACTAAACGCATCACTGGATACATTAATTTCCTAGCAAATCATGCAGAAATGAATGACCAGCCCGACAGTGGCTATGTGTTGTTTTCAATGCGCAACTTTTTCGATACACAACTGTTTTCGGTGGTATTTTCAGTGGTGTTTTTGGTGGTGTTTTTGGTGGTGTTCTTGGTGTTCTTACCTTAGGCTAGATGTAGATGAGACGGGGTTTGTACCTTTCAATGAAAGTACATAGAGAAGCAGTGGGCTTTCCACCTTGTGGCTGTGGCTGTGGGTTTTGTCGACAAATCTGGTTTAGCGGTTCAAAATACCAAAACCATACGGTCCGAATAACTGCTACCGTTGGTGTTCAGGAGAGGCAACATCGAAATGGGGCTTTTAATATGTTAAACTTTGGGCTACTCTCTCATATTGTCTTTGCGCCGACGAACTAGGCCTGAGGTTCCCCTGTTCCACATTTACTTCTACTTACCATGGATTCCTGGTATTTCGACGGAGGCATTTTGGTAAATCGACGGACCCTCTTAACAGTGCATTACCAAAATGCCTCCGTCGAAATACCAGGTATCCTTACGATGTGTACGAGTCCATCCAAGTGCTTAGTTTTGCGTTCCTTCTGATAACCTTATACATTTCGGCCACACCACAGTGACGAGATTTGCTGTATTACATGCACTTTTGATGAACAACAGTGGCAAAATGCCGAAGCCGAGTGGCAGCAAACACTGCTGGAAGCGGCCGGTGTCTTTTCCCTGCCAATTCGTCAAGGAGGACAAGTCTCGAAATCCATGAATCGATGTGGGCTCATCTGGACAGCTTGAGTCACGAGGCGCCTGTGTCGGACCCAGAAAGCACCGGGTCCTCTAAATGAAACCGTTCTAGAATTGGGACAGGTTTACGAGCTACCCGACATTGGCATCATTCGGCGGATATTGAGGTAAATCACGGCTGATACCAAGTGAAGTACACCAATACTGAGCCTGGTACTCCGTATTAGCCCCTTGGTACTTACTTCTCATATAAATGTGACTGTCGTTCCCTCTATTTCTGCAGATGCAAACAGCAGCAAAACATCCTACAATAAGTCTCCCCAGCCACACATCATCCCTCTCTTCTACTACCTTTCGCTCTCGACTATACCTACTACAACTCGACGATGCAGATCTCGTATCTCCTCCCAGTCCTCTTCACTATCGCCTCCGCGGCGGCAATCGAGTAAAGATCCATATGTTATCGACAGAGCCAGCAAAATAGATGCATCATGTCCGCGAATCGCTTGGCATGCGACTGGCCACGATACTGTATAGCTGGCCAAAGAGTCGAACACATCGATAACGCACCGCAGTGCGTAGGAAAGCCGGAGGGCTCTTCATGCACCGGATACTGGACGTGCTGCTCCAGATGAGCCCTCCGAGATAATTGCGAAAGGGGCATTTTGCGAAGAGGTCGAAGTGTGGCATGCAAGAAGCGATGTCCGAGGTATTTGGCTGGATCAAATCAAAATCAAGAAGCAAAGTTCATAAACGTTTGCAAAATATGGGGACACAAACTGTACGATTACTTCGATTCTTACTCAACATAATAACTATGCTTGCCATAAAGGCACCCTGCACCTCCTCTAATTAGATACGTTGCTGACGCGACGTCGCGCTTGGAATGAGATGTGATGTTGTTGGCTTGAAAGGGAAGCACGCCAGGGACGCATAATTGCAGGAGTCCGATACTTGTGCAAAGCCGTCAGAGGATTCCTCCATGCATCAGGGCGAGAGTAGAAACGCCAGTCTTTGAGGTGGTGGAGAATCTTGGCCGCATTCATCTCGTCTTCCTCGGCGTCACGTCGATCCTGGTTGGCTGCGAGCTATGATGAATTCTTGCTCGGCAGCTTCGAGAAACTCGTTAGCTTCGGTGGAGAAATCTACAATGATGGACCTTTCCATTCCGTAAACTACCACAGTGATGGCTCCCTCGATGATGAAGATCCCTGTTACTTGTCAATGTCACGATCAGGACCTTTCCAGGAGACTCTCTTACAGCTCCATCCATTGAGGCTGCCTTCACATTTCAGAAAAGTCAAGACGTACGCAAATATTACAGAGAATCCACTAGCGAGAACGGGCAAGATCCCAAAGCCTGGGAGCCCTTTGCCAACTTCAAAGCGAGACCGACAGGTGACGAGTAGGTGCAGCCTCCATTTCCTTATTGTCAGTTGAAGACGTCTTGGAAAGAGTCGGGATATCCGCCGGTCTCACCTGGCAAAAGTTCACATGCAAGTATACCGAGGATTCCACGGCATATGGCCATTGCCATCTTGCTTTTGACGAATCCTCATACCGGCGAATCCAGCGCCGAAACTGACTCCAAAGATAAGAAACAGCCATTTGGCTGGGCCGGGCCAGCTTGAGGAAGCACAGGTTTTCTGAAACTGTTGCAGTAAAAGTGGAACCATAATTACCAGCTGGTAACTGTTACGTTCAACTACCAGGATTCACCTGTAATAATAAGTGGAAAACCCGTCACTTATAGGAGTTGAGCCCATGGTGTATGTAGATAACTAAAGTAGTAACTAATAACTTAACTAACTAAAGCATAATATAGTAGTAGTTAAAGCTGGGCTTATCACTGTTGCAGTAAAAGTGAAACCACAATTATCAGCTGGTAACTGTCGGCTATAAGGCCTTACGACAGAAACGTAAAGGATTTTTCACCAATGCAAAGTCTTATCAGGCTTACATAGTACATACGCTCGGGATCTCGGCTCGGGATCTCGAAAACACTACCCAGGGGTTAGAACACCTGTCTGAGATGAAAAGAAGGTCGAGCGACATACATATGGGCAACGACGAAAACCATCACAATGATGATGCGGTCTATGAGAGAAATAGAATACATAATTACAAGAATTATCAAGAGCCGGTCATCAATACGGCGGCTAAATTCCGTACATGTGAGCATCGATAGGAATACACGACAGCTATTGCAGCTTCACATACTAAACTCACATGGTCTTTTTCTGATCAGAAGGGCTGAGACCAGAGAGGACCCCAACGTCTCGTTTTTCGACATCCTCGACACGACTTGGATCACGTGTTTTCTCATCAATAGCACTATTTTCGGCGCCTTCGCGGAGGTCTTTGGAAACAGAATGTCGGCTCGTGATTGATATTCAGCATTTTACCTTCCTTCTCATAGGTGTAAGCCAATGAAATTGGTAGAATAACCTCAGTGCCATGAACCAGCGCGACGGTCATGAGCGAGCTTTATCAGCTTCCAGATACGAGCGTTTCATTCGTCCGTCAAGTCTATCATCTCCAGGGTACATGCCATCATGACATGATATCGGCATCAATCTGTATAGCTTGAACAAAAGCAACCAGTATAACACACTCCAGAGGAGCCGATTTAGACGCGGGGTATTCCGGGGTAGTGCGGGGAAAAGGGGCAGTTCCGGTCAAGGTCCGGCTCCGGCCACCCGCAAACTTCGGATGGCATCCCAACTCCCCTCGCAGAGTACCCATTATCATTTGCTGTATATTCGTCATTGAGTTGGAGAAAGTCCGACACTACTGACTCATAGTGTGAGAGTCAGTCTCAGTGAATACTACGCCATGTGTCAGTAGCGTAGCTATTGTATGCTCACTCCTCGGTCATCGCCGAATACCCAAATTCTCGAAGCTAATGAAGTGAAAGCCAACGAGAGAGACCTACTCAGAAAGCGTCCAACCGAACAATGAAGTCTCTGCTACATGGACCTGACTCATGGCGTTGTCTACTGCAAGGGCTCGTCTGGAGAACAGCAACACGAGCTCGCATATACGCCCACCACTCCAGTGCGGCCTCTAACTGCGTTGCAACCTCACCTGCTCAACTGGTGGACCAACATATTGTTGATGATCCTTTCACGCAAGGTCGGTATATACCCCGCAATGCGACGCGATAGATGTCAACTCCATCAACCCCTTTTCAGTGGAGATATGTACTGCTTTGTACTGCGGCAAGGTGACACTCGGCTCTGTATAAGAGGCTAGAAAATCAGAGGTCGAATGGATGATGGAAATTCGGGTCACAAGTCACAGTCATTTCCAGCCTGGTGAAGTTGCGACTAACCCTTCTGATACTTCTAGGCCAAAGGGTGCTGGGAGCTGCGAATCCCAGCACAGCCGCGTTGTCCCAGGAGCCTTGTGAGAAGGTCGAAATCCCATCATTTGATGGGTTCGACATGACTTACTCCCTCGGGTCGGAAGTTTATAACTACACTCTACCGTATCTACCGTCCGTACCCGCCATCAACTTCTGCAACTACACACTCGCTCTCAACCACCATGGCGCCGACGACATCGTCTTCGTGAGCATATGGCTTCCCCTGGACGACTGGAACGGTCGATTCCTGGCGACTGGCGGTGGAGGCCTTGCCGCCGGAACATTCGAGTCCGAACTGACAGAGCCCGTTTCCAAGGGCTATGCTGCCGGTTCTACCGATGCAGGACTCACCCTCAACCATACCATTGACGCCAACTCTGGCAAGTGGGCTTTGAGAGCGGATGGAACTATCAACGAGGCCCTGATTGACAACTTCTCATCTCGTTCTATTCACGAGATGACGCTCATTGGAAAGGCGGCCGTTGAAGCCTTCTACGGCGTTAGACCACGGCACTCGTATTTCAGAGGCTGCTCTCAAGGGGGAAGGCAGGGATACTTCGCCGCGCAGTACGAGCCCGAAGACTTTGACGGCATCCTGGCCAACGCACCCGCCATCAACACGCCGCAAGTCTCACCAGCCGACTTTTGGCCGTCGGTGGTTATGGGCAATATCGCCGCACCTCCCCAATGCATTTTCGAGAGGTACCAGCTGGAGATTATCGACGAATGTGATGCGCTGGACGGGGCAGCTGATGGACTCATCTCGGCCCCAGAGAAGTGCGTCTACGATACAGAGAAGCTCATTGGAAAGGGAGTCAACTGTTCAGACACGGGCGGTCCGGTCTCGATCACGACGGAGCATGCCGAAGTCGTTGGCAAGATACTCGAGGGTCCAAGGTCATCCTCGGATGAGTTCTTGTGGTACGGAAACCCTCCGGGAGCTTCTTTCAGCGGCCTAGCCAATACCGAAACGAACAATGGTGTCACGGTGCCGGTACCCTTCTCCCCGGCTGAAGCCTGGATACGGTACTTTGTCGTCCAAAAGCCAGATTTGGACACGGCGTCGCTGTCTTTTGCCGAGTTCGGAGACATCTTTGACAAGTCCGTGGAGAAGTACACGAAGCCGTATGGAACGGAGAATCCCGATCTCACAGCCTTCAAGAACGCCGGCGGCAAGCTGTTGACCTGGCACGGTCTGGCCGATCCTCTGATCACACATCCTGGCACCACGTTGTACTGGGACAGACTGCAGCAAAAGATGGGGGGTCCAGAGGCACTCTCTGACTTTTACCGCGTGTTTATCGCACCTGGGGCTGGACATTGCAGTGGCGGCTATGGACCAAACCCCGTCGAGCCACTCGCCGTGTTGGTGGACTGGGTTGAGAATGGAAAAGCGCCGGATACCTTGCTCGCAGTTTTGGCTGAGAATGGGACAAACACAACACGAGCATTGTGTCCCTATCCCCAGTCTTTGAAGTACAAAGGGAGTGGTAGTTTGAGAGATGCCGATAGTTTTGTGTGTGTGTGAGGGTTAGCAAGTACGTCACCGCCGACCAACAATTTAGTAAGATGTAGCAATTACTTTGGAAACACGAAGTGATAACAAAGAGGCCGCTCTTTGGGTCGATGTTTTCCTCCACCAGGGGAACTCCTCATAGATTCCTATCCTACGTAGCACAGATTCGCCGGCTATCCAGTCCCCAAGTGGCATAAGATCTGGCTTTTCAGTGCGCGTAGTCTTCCTGGTCGACGATGATTCTGCTGGCTAGCTTCGGAATCCTTTTGAAACCCATCTACTATACGAAGAACCAAGAAGACAATAGCAGACGAGTGAGTTATAGACTGCGATGGTTTCGAGAACTACTACAGTCTACTGAACTTTCTCCGCAATACACTGCCTTGCAGGCTTTCCAGCTGTCGTGATGACTCTCGGCGGATCTCAGCGGGCTGACAGGACAGAAGCTAGGTGTGATGACGGTTGTTGACGGTGGTTCGAAGGTGGTGGTTAGTAGAGGAAAATCACGAAGACGTGAAGAAAATAGATTCTTCGACTTGTTTCTCGCGATGGTATTGTGACGGAGTGTATCCAATTCCCTTGGGCAATAGCTTTGGGAACTCTACGCAAGGGCTCGAACGACCGTAGCCGGTCACGTCATCCCAAAGCCTCTGGCCGACGTCGGACTTGATGACTAAAAATGCAAGTGATGTTAAGGTAGTGTTGCAATCTATGAGAGGTAGAGTTAAGAAGAACAATGCGCTTATGAAGCATTCCGGCGGAGAGCATTACGTGTCGGATTATGCCGAATGCCCATGTGCAAGCAGCATCCCTGAGCGTGCTGACCTAAACAAGCCTTAAAAGGTCATCAATCACTTCTTTGAAGCTTCCCTCGTCACTGGGATACCCTGGTGCTTTGAGCTCAAAAGCTGGCTGCAAGTGATTTTGTCCTCGAATGTTCGGACGCAGAAATCCCCCCAGGGTCGTTGTTGACATGAAACAAAAATAGATGGCCCTGCTTCCCCGAATCCTGATTAAACTTCAACTTTGCGAACAGTCTTGCAGCCTGAAGTGAAGTTGTCCGGCGTGACCGACCTGATCATGAACTCTGGCTTGATCAATTCAGTAGCTTGTACGGATAATTGTTTGTTGTGTCTGGGTCATATTTTCTTACACGAGGCATGCAAATGAGAGTATCGCAAGTCCCACTTGTAGAGAGTCCAACTTCAATGGCTTGGAGATTCAAATTACGAAAACGAGAAATCGACAAAAGAAGCGGAGGCCACTGGCAACAGGTTTCGTGCCGGGTTTCATAAGGATAGGCATCATCGTCCGGGAAAGGAGAGGAAGCCCATTAGCCTTAAGACATATCCAGCAGCGGGCTTATCAGCACCAGCTTCTCCAGGCCGCAATGTCCATGTCATCAGCCTCCGCATTTCACCATTGTTCAGGAAGATGATGTTGCTCGTCATCTCCAGTTCCGGAGGGCCACAAACATGAAAGCACTTGAAGGTCTCGCAGCGAAAGTTACCATTTGTTTCATCGCCCGGTCTCTCGCTTCATAGTGAAGGTCGCATTGCAATTTGCATCTTTGAGTAGGTCTTAGCGAGCGGACACGATTTCATTGTTCCCATCTTCAGCAAACGCCGCCTCGTATTTCCTTGGGCCGATAATGTAAGCACATAACCGGCGGGCTTCGCCTTCTTCTTCTCACATCATGTCCATCGCCGAGATCGCTCCGCTTTTGACGAGACATGGTGTGGGATGGCCGAGGATGTGTGAGTCCTGTGGCAGGGAACTTTGCGAACCGCATATGCCTCCGCTTCGGCGGTTTCTTCCCGGCCGGGTTGCGTCAGTCATGTTTCTCCTTACGCCCTGTGACACCTCATTTGTCAATCTCTTGGGTCCTGGTGATTGTCAAGAGAAGTGGAAGGGAAGTGCAAATTCTGCGAGTAAGCGTCACATTCTTTCCAGCCATGGGCGATCTCTTCACTTGCACCTCCCCAATAAAATCAGTCCAGTCCCAATCAAGCCCTACGCCGAGAACCTTCGTGTCCTGAGAAACTTTCACGGTCGTTGAAGGTGTCACCGGCATTCGTTTTCCGACTCAGCAGCCGCTATGGGTAGCATGGTCTCTAGATACTACCTAACATGAAGACTTGAGACACCTGCTGTGGCTGAGCAACCTTTGACATTGTGCGTGTGAGAATTTAGTGGTTGGTAAAAGCAAGCATTTCCCGATTATCGTACTGGAGTATCCCACTCGTCACAGTCGAAAGAATGAAGATCAGCCGCTCGGTCCAGGCGCTTGCATAGAAGCCATGCAAGGTTGCTAGGTAATAGGTTAGATCTGAGAACGCTGCCGGCAAAAGTCCCAGTCAAGCATGTTTGATGTCTTGGTCAAATCACGGAACATGGGCGAAACTTTTCCGTTCATTTACTTGACACACATGCAGGTACCCATACGATCCCACCGGCATGGGTGGGATGGCGATGTGGAAGCTTTCAGGTTCGATTGTGGTAACCCAAGTTTCCAAGGATATTTGGAGGATGTATGTACCATCAGCAACCCACCACTCCATTGTGTTTCCATAAATATCAGTAGCCAAAGACAAAACTTGAAATACTGTCATCTTTTCGTCACCACAAAACCTTGGTGTGCAATGGTTGCGGACAGACTGGGCATGCAATATTGACAGACTGGTTTTTCAGATGACGGAGACTGGTCAGTTAACGAATTCGGCCTCGCTGCCAACGAACCTGACTCTGGTTATTCGGCTTCTCAAAGTTCCTGTTCCAGGCGTGTGGCTCTGGTGGATGAGACGAGCCAAGGATGATTCGGCGTCAATAATAGTGCCCTACCATTATCGGTGCGGACTCCGGTGCCAAACCCGTTAGGGATGAAACTGAACAGGGTTAACAACTTTTGAGATAATCGTCCGATGAATCTCAATCTTTTGCCACCCTCTCTTGGCACACTTCTGCGACCTGGTGTGACAGCGCGCTCGGCCACTATCGAGGGACTCGCAGTTCTCTGCAGCATGAGGCTATTCCGGGCGGACCTTGCTTGGCGTCTGAAACAGTTCGTCCTCCAGAGAGGCCACTGCTTCCCGCGCTCGCCTATCAACGAAACCACCATGGCACTATTAGGTGCGTGGTACATGCCGGCTATCGAGCCTCAGCTCCGGGGTGTTCTTCTGGGGTAGGCTAGGGAGCCTTGTTCGTCATGATCCAGATCTCCGTTTGGCGGGTGAATCCCTTGGCCCCCAACCAAACAAGGAGCCTTATTTCGACCAGGCTCGACATCACGGACACCAGGTGTCTCCGCACGCCCTGTTTGAGATCGCTGCCGTCTGGATCGCTGTCGTCGACTTGAAGATCGTACCCAAGCGCTATCCTGACATGAATAAGCTTGTCTACTGGTCCTGTTTTTGTTGACGGCAGTTCATAGTCCGTCCACTGCGAGACTGACCTGATGATCCCCCCCTGGGCCCTTTGCACCCTTCGTCCACGCTCGAGACAGGATCGGATCGTCTCGACTCTGGGATGTCTAATTTTGGACCTGCATGCCCGTTGAAGCTTGTCACAGCTTCGTTTCTTTTCGCAAGGTTACAAATCGCAATCCCGGCGAACCATGTAATTGTCTCTCCAGTCACGTCCGCCTTGCACACCGAACACCTGTCCACTGTCTGTGTCCGGGCTCGACATGGATGCCGATGGAACTGTCTTCTCCTCATCGGGCATCATTGGCACCCATGTTTGTGGTACAACCAAGATTTCAAACATTGCCTCGCCCTTGAACTTGATGAAGCCCTGACAATTCCTGCAGACCAGTAACCTCTGCAACCAGGCACGGTAGTGGAGTTGCCCACATCAAGCACGATGCACTGAGCACTACCATAACTAGGACCGGCCTCTTTCATCCCTTCTCTTGTGGTCTAGAACTCTCTTGCCAACCCCTTATATTATCCCTCGGGTTTCTCTTCTCGTTCCTTTTCTGTTCCTTCAACCCACAGACTGGGCTTGCCTCTGCTTCCTTCTCATCATCTGCCAGGCTTGATGCCTCAGACATCTTCTTCTATCAAATCAACAGATACCAGTCTTCATAAACCAATCGTATTTACACCCTAGGCGACATGGTTCGTCTTCTTCCCTGGCAGCAAGCCGTAGTCACGGCGTTGCTGTTCAATGCTGCCGTTGCCGCCAACTATGACACTCGCAATACCGAAGCCTCGAAGGGCACGAAGCGGGCTTTGGATGATGGCTCAGTAAAGTCTGGTGGTCTCAGCCTGCGGAACCTGGTCCAGAAAATGGATGTCACCAACGTTCTATCTGCGCCGGGCACAAACAATAGAGCACAGGGTGAGTTTGTGTTTGTACTTACTTAATCTTCCAGCTTGACTGACCGGGTGTATAGATGAAACTCCTGAGGTTGCGCCTGTGGCAGCAGAAGGTGCTGCTGCTGCTGCTGCTCCGGCTCCTCTTCCTGGGGCAAACGGTGCGGCTGCTCCTCCTCCTCCCAATGGAGAGGCTCTTCCCCCTCCGCCTGTTACGAACGCTCCGCCTGCTCCTCTGGATGTCAACGGCACGGCGCCACCGCTACCAAACGGCGAGACTCCTCCTCCTCCTCCGGATGTCAACGGCACGGCGCCACCGCCTCCAAACGGCGAGGCTGCTCCTCCTCCTCCTCCACCTCCTCCTCCACCAACTGGAAACGGCACGGCGCCACCGCCACCACTCGACGGAGGGCCCCCTCCCCCTCCTCCTGATGGCGGTCCTCCTCCACCTCCACCTGATGGCGGTCCACCTCCACCTCCACCCGAGGGTGAAGGTCCTCCTCCTCCTCCTCCCGATGATGGTGGACCGCCGCCGCCTCCTCCTGAAGGTGAAGAGCCGCCACCACCTCCTGGATTCGCCGGAAACGGAACAGCTCCTGGCGGGAAGAAGAAGAAGGGTAAGGACGATGCCGCAAAGAAGGCTCGCGACGATGCCAAGAAGAAGGCCGACGACGCAAAAAAGAAGGCCGAGGCTCAACGCGGAGCTTCTGGTCCTGGTGCTATCGCCGCTAACGGCACCGAGCCGGGACCTCCGGGTAAAGGCAAGGGAAAGAAGGGCAAGGACGGCAAGGGTAAAGGGGTCATTTTTGCTGGCAACGGTACTGTCGAAATTGGTCCTGATGGCAAAGTGTTAAAAAGGAAAGGCAAAGAGGACGCTGCAAAGAAGGCCAGGGACGATGCAAAGAAGGCCAGGGATGATGCAAAGAAGAAGGCGGACGAAGCCAAGAAGAAGGCTGAGGGCGGACTTGGTGGTGCTGCTGGTCCTGGTGCTGCAGCCGGAAACGGTACCACCGCCGGTAGACCTGATGGGACGAACAACGGCGAGGAAGAGGATCTGGAGGCGAAGAAGGCCAAAGAGGCGACCCTGGGCGGCGGCGGCGCTGCCGCTGCTGCGAAGGAAGCTGGCAAAGACTTCGGTCCGAATTCTGGAGTGGCCAACGCTGGAGAAGTTGCGGCGGGCGGAGGTGGTGATCTGGCTCGCAGGGCGGTTGAGACTGGACGATTCGATCGCCGCAGACGTGTAAGCTTGAATAAGCGACGGAATCCCACGGCGAATTGGGCCTGGTGATCACGGTGTTCGCTTGACGCGGGCGTGTTTTTACACTGCACGTATATATGGACATTTTGGTCGACTATTGTAAACAATCGCTTCTCGTTTTCTTTCAGTCTGAGGGGAAATTTCTCATTTGTTTGCTCTTTGATAGAGTAGCTTTTTTACGATTTATCCATCTTCAATTACAACCTCTTGAAGACTTGACATTCAAAAACGTACGATGAGGAGATTCAATATATCGAGATCAGGTACAATAGTTGAATAACAGCATCAGAGAAGGTGGACAAAACATGGAGCTCACTTGAACTATCAACTTGGCTCGGATTCTGTGGACTTGCCGTGAGTCACGAAATGAGCTTATTGAGCAAGGTCTGATCTGATCTGACGGGGAAACGGCCGGTTTAGACTTCCCGTCTGATCATCGACGCGTGAAACCCTGTGATGTTATAATTGGAACACCCCGTTAGTATGTTTTGCGCACCGTTTTCCGGGGTAATCGCTCCGTCCATGACTCAATATTTCCAGATCGGGAAGTGTTCGAAACGCTGGTCATATTCCATTGCGCCATTGAGGCACACACATCTGGCGCAACGCCCCAGCGAATGACAGTTGTTCGCCCCGGAGTTTCCATTAAACCTTCCGTTAAACATATTTTCTCCTGCAGAAACCACTAGACCTTTTGGGCTGCCTCATTGCTGGCCCTACTGGATGTATCGGGGATTGGAGTCATGTGAGGTTCGGCCCAGCGGTTGCCACATGCTCTCGCATTTCTGCTCATAGCTCCCGACTTCGCCAGAGCCTATCTATAGTTTTACTTCCGGATAGAGCGGATGTGGTCTCGCTAACCGTTGCCGTGCTACTGTAGCCTCGAATTTCCCGCCTCGTTTCGCGTTCGAGATGGGTATTGTGACGACAGCCCCCGATGACAACATTGGGAAGACGCTCCCCGCTAGCCCCAAGTCCTCTTGCCGCGACAATCGAGGGTTTTTCTTAGCCTTATGATAAACATCTGTGAAAATCAGCGAACTATGCATTGTCTTCTGCTGCCCGACTAGCCATCTTCTTACTGTCTGGATGCCCTCGGCTTTCCCCTTCTCTTGAACCCTGGCGGTGCTCAAGGGGGTTAGTCCCCTGGCCCTCGGGTAGATTTGTCCGGACACGTGATTGGCGGGGTGATTTGTCGGTTCTATCCGACTCTCTTTGCTTTCCGACTTCCATTCCAAAGTGGACTGTCTAAACAATATCCAGTGCCTGTGACTTCAGGTCTTGCACATTTCCGCAAGGCGCTGTTTTTTCCGCAACCAACTCTCTAGCTTCATAGTTATTATTTCACATTGAAACACACATTTCGAAGCCCGCAATTCTTGGTTCAATCGCTTAATTCCATTCCGAGCATCCGTGCGTTTCTGCCATCGTGGTGATGCGTTTCGGGGAGCTCGCCACCCATCCGGCACACGCCGTGGATAATGTACCCACTATTCCGAAGGAATTAAGCGGGTCTCGGCCCGGCCTCCGAAAGTTCGAAACGTCTCTCCGGCTGCTGCCTCTTGTACCTACATACAATGACACAACACATTGACGACGTAAGATCCGTCATGATCAGCGGAAAGTGCTGTGTATAGGTGTCTTGGATGTTGAAAAGAATATGTATGTACGGGTAAAGTAGATACAGTGAATGTATGTAAGCGTCGCACTCCGTGTCTCCAGCTCTCTTCTCTCATTTTTCGGTTGGCGCCACGTCCCAACCTGTAAGGCAGCCCAAAAGAGCTCTCAACCTTTACTTCGCAACATAGTTCTTGAGAAGGCTGTTGTAGTAGGTGTAACCAACTCCACTGGGCGGCTCAAAGCTGTACATGTAGCTACCCCACCAAGGCCCAGCAGACCACCAGCTAGTATAGCATCAGTCAAAGTTCCACGCTCACAGGCATAAGGAAGACTTACAGAGCGCCGGTCCAAACATCACTATTGGCCTTGAGGTAATCCAGGAGTCCCTTGACGGCGGTCTGGCACTGCGGGTTGGGCCCACCAGCGAACTCTCCGAGGATACCAATCTTTCCGTTCTGCCTCAACCAGGCAGTGGCAGCTTGAACTCTCTCAACACCAATGGTAGTCGAGACACAAGCCTCGGACGTTCCGGAGCTGTCGGAGTCGAGGTATTGGTGCATCTCGTACACGATTTTGTTCAGCGGGTCGGTCAGGGCCTTCATGTTGTCGTTGACGGTCGTCCACGACCACGCTCCGGACCACTGGTTTCCCTCGACGAAGATGTACTGTGTCGCCCCGGTTGCACGAACACCGTTGATCGCAGCCTGGTTGAGGTTCAAGACCAGAGTTTGGTCCATACCATAGTACTCGTTGTTCGTGTCGAAGATGACCTTGTCATTGTTCTTAAACTGCGCGGCAAAGTTCGCCCACCAGGTCTGGAACGCAGAAGTATCCGTGATGATGTTGTTATAGAAGCGGCCGTAGTTGTGGGGGTCGAGAACCGCCCAGCCGCCGCTTTGGGTGACTGCGTTGACGGCCTGGGTGAAGTTCTGCAGGTAGGCTGTGTTGAAGGCACCAGTCAGGGAGTTGGGCGTCAGACGCTCCATCTTGAACTGGATGCGGAAAGTGTTGTAGCCTTGGCTGCGGAGCGTCTGGTAGTTTCACGTCAGCTCTTACAACTGCTCAAGTCAGTGTGGTACCTACGGAGATGGTAGCGGGGTCCGGAAAGATGAACTCCTCGCCCCATGTTCCTGGGAGCGTCTTCTCGCCGAACTCACCACCGGCCTCGTTGACGCCGAACCATTTCCATCCACCACCCGGAGCCGGAGCCGGAGTGGAGGTGGGCTGAGCTGTGGTGGTCGAAGAGGCTCGAGAGGTGACGGTCGTCAAGGTGGTACTAGCCGGAGGCGGGCTGGAGCCCGGGAGACACTGGCTGTACCACTGGTTGCCGAAGGTGCAGGTGTACCCGGCGACGCAGGTGGTGGCTCCAGACCAGCCTTGGCCGCCACATTGAGACCAAGGTCCCGCGGTCTGGGCGACTGCAACGCTGGCGAGAGCACTAAGAGTGAGAAGAGATCTCATGGTGCTTGGGGTTCTAGGGTGGTTGCTGAGGAAGATGTGAAGGTTGGATGAGTCTCTCGGCTAGTTGGCTTGGCTACCTGGTTTATATACCTGGATGTAAATTGCCAAGATGAACTGCCGTCGGATATCAAGACGTGATGAAGAACGAGTATGTCCATGGAACCCTCCATTCCGTGCAGCTATTCCTATTTCGTGTACAAGTCACGAAGCCCCGTGTGCCTGCAGTTGATTCTCGGATCGCTACCGATCGGTGGCTGCGACCATAGCGTGGCACAGAGGGATTCCGCTGCTTTTCGTGAGTCTTGAAATCTCGCAAGTCCAAATGTCTCCCACTGTTTCCTGTTTCGAGGTCGGCGTGGCTGGACCCGCAGGTGGGAGTGAGGCTCGACGAGGAACATGGCACCGTCGGACCGGCTCACAGTCTCACTGGGATCATGCAACTCAAGTCAAGATGTCGGGATAGACCACATGAGCACTGAAGAATGCGGCCAATGGAGCCTCAGTCTGGTATCCGAATGTGGCCCAGAACGGTGCCAGCAAATTACGGGAGACAAGGTTGAGCCGGAGTATCAGCTTCCGAGGTTGCATCGGGCCATCGGGCGTGGAACGTCGGGACACATGACTATATATCGGGACCTCTCGGTACCAAACAACTTGTATGAGGTTTGGGCGTTTTCCACCAGTGATGCGTTCTTGTCGAAACACATTTCGTGATGTCTAACATTGCAATATCCGGCATCAAGGGCCTTGAGTCCCGATCGCGACGCATGATGAAAGAAACAAAGCCTTCTGACGGAGGCATTCTGACAAGCCTTCTTGGCCTTGGCGAATTCTGCTTACACACAGCATGAGTTTTCGTCAACGTGCAAAGTTCGCTCGGGGATGAAGGCTGTAAGGGCCTCGGCACATTGGCGTCTTGCGTACCTAGACCCTGGGCACTGCGGTTGACTCCTTGAATCGCTAATTTCTATCATGTCGACATGATCAAGGTGAAAACTGCGCCATTGGATTTGTCCGCAGTGAATGTAGTGAGAAATCCACGAGAATATCGACTGTGCTTACCTGGGATCTACATTAGGAACTTGCAGTGTCGTCCAACTTGACACCTAAAGCCATCTGGCCTTTTGGATTCTGATTTTCAAGCGTCAATGAGACTTTCAACGTATATTCGTTTATACCGAGTCGATATGCTCCCTTGTTGAATGGTGATTGGTTCCTTTTGAGGCTTATTCCTACTCGTGATTCGACTTCTGAATCTTCTGATTTCAGAATGGCCTCAGTGAACGATGCTGAACATTATCGTGATAGAAACTATGAGACTAGGGTTTTGAAAGCGAGCGAAAATATTGAATACCGAAATATCACGAAACGGTTTGCCTTTTGGTTGACTTCAGGCTACCAAGCTGGCTTTTGTCGCATGCGCCGTGTTCTCGGCGAGTTCGCTTGTAATGTTGTAACAATCCTTGCATTACAAGTGCCAGGAACCCGTTTTCTACATACCTTTCACCGTAAGTAAGACCTCTTCTGATGCAGACTAGACTATTTATGTTTTCGATAATCGTACCTTGCTGAGCCCTACTTCTTGTGACAGACATACACTTGTTGCATCTTGCGAGAGCCCCAGATTATACAACCATGATCAAACCGTCAATTTCCCTATTTATGGGCGTGAAAGTCACATAGATAGCTACGGCGAGTCGGATTACGTTCGGAGTCATGACAAGGACTATGAACTGGCTCACAATCAATCACTATTAGGTACCTAAGTGGTCTCTTCATCTATAGCCGCTATCTTGACTTCGCATGAGAAGACTGCAGAAGCGATAACCGATATTATAACAAGCTTCAGAGCATCTTACAATTACACCCACATAACCGCATCAAGTCGCGTGTCTTCATAGGTCATCTCTGTCCAGACCGCGCTTATACGCCGCCAAAGCGCGCTCCCGACAGCCTTTGTGCTCGACCATCTGCTCAGGGTATCCAGCCTTCTTCGCCTGGGAGGCTGCGCCACGAGCATAAGGGTCGTGAATGGCCTTGCCCTTGATACCCCTTAGCTCAGGCACCCACTTCCGGATGTATTCTCCCTCGGGGTCGAACTTCTCGCTCTGCAGCAGGGGGTTGAAGATGCGAAAGTACGGCTGAGGATCGACGCCGACGCTGGCTGAGAAGCCCCAGCCGCCATTGTTTGAGGCAAAGTCTCCGTCGATGAGGTTCTCCATGAAATGACGCTCGCCCATGCGCCAATCTATGAGGAGATCCTTTGCGAGGAAGCAGGCGACGATCATGCGACATCGGTTATGCATCCAGCCCATCTCGTGCATCTGGCGCATCGCCGCGTCTATGATGGGGAAGCCCGTCTTGCCGTCGCACCACGCCTTGAAGTCGTCCATGTCGTAAGACCACTCGATGTTTGCGTACTCTGGCTTAAAGGGTTTGTTCATGCTGGACGGACCTGTCAGCGACCTCGACACCGCGGAAGAAAGGGAGAAAACAAGAGGGGGAGCGCGTCCGACGTACCACACGTACGGCCAGTTCACCAAGACGTGCTTGTAAAAGTCCCTCCACGCCACCTCGCTGATCCATACCCGGATTCCCTCGTTGCCGGCGTCCAGCTTCTTGGTCTTGTTCCGGTCTCGTGCGTAACGCACGCAGGTCCTGGAGCTGATGGTGCCGCTTGCGAGGTGCACGGAGAGCGTCGACGTCCCAGAGTCGTGGGGGATGTTGCGCTTGCTGTGATACTGGCCGACCTTTTGCTCGCAGAACTTGTGCAGACGGCTCCGCGCCTCGTGCTCGCCCGGTGGGAAGTAGGCGCGGAAGCGCTTCTTGTCGCCGTCGTCGAGCGTCCTTCCCTCGATCTCCTCGGGGATCTCCGAGTCAAACAGGCCGCCGTACTTTTCTCTCGCGCTTGCCGGGTTCTTCGCAGGAGGGTCGAAGAGCTCGAGCAGGTCCAGATTCTCGTGCACGTGGCGGACCCAGGAGCGAAACCAGGGAGAGTAGACGGCGTACTGTTTGCCCGCACCGCTCGTCAGCTGGCCCGGCGGGACGACGCACGTATCGTGCAGGACCTCGTACGAGAGCCCACGGTCCGCAAACATCCGGACCATATTCGCCTCCCGGCGCAGCTCGTCGACCTCGTACTCCATGTTTGCGAACAGGTGACTGGCCCCCCACTGGCCCATGAGCTCGACGATCCTCTCCGGGATTCCTTTGCGCTTCTCAGCCGTCTCGACGTAGAGGGGGATGTCGAGTTTGGCAAGATCCTCCCTCAGCACATGCAGGGTCCGCAGCATGAAGTCGACACGGATCGGGGCCGTAAGATGAGCCTCGTAGTCCTGGGGGCTGACAATGTACATTGCGATCAGCGGTACTCCAGCCTCCTTGGCCCTGTCGCTCGCGAGGGCCAGGGCGCGGTTGTCGGTGGTGCGCAGGTCCATCTTGAACCAGTGGACGACGGCATCTTTGGTCTTTACGGCTTTGCGCGCCTTGGACGTCTCCTCCAGCGCGGCCGTCAGCTCTTCGATGGGTCGAGGCAGCTCGTTGTTGTTGTAGGCGCGAGCTCTGTCGTTGCTCATCTCGTGAGGGTAGAACTTGCGCAGGACGATGCCATGCTTCTCGGCGTCCTCGTGGAAGGGGTGCGGCTGGCGCAAGGAGTCAGCCGAGGCGTTCTTTTGCTCGGTTTTCGTCCTCTTGCGACCCGAGTCGCTGGATTCGGCGGCGGGCGCAGACTTGCGCTTCTGCTTTGGGGGCATTGCGCCAAAGAACCGGGTGGTGGCGATGATGGATGGAGTGATGGACGTGGGTAGTTTGCGTGGGCACAGCCGACGGACTGCAGAGCTGGGAAGACAAGAGGCACGAGGGTGACACCAAGTAGAAAGAGATGGGAGCACAGCAGCGGAAGAAGCACCACAATCGGCAAATGTCAGAAAACGCGTGTTGCCAGAGGACACGACGCGTCGACAGAACATGAAGAATGGATGAAGCGAAGAAGCGAAGAGGGAGCGGGAGCTTGGGAATGACGATGTGGGATTTTTCACAAAGTTTGAAACACGAGTTGGCATCAAAGCTAACTAGTTCATCTAGGTAAATTAGTCTACTACTAAACCTAGATACCTGTCGTGGAAAGAAAAAAGGCATTGTTCCGTAGCAATTCACGATGGACGATGGGCCTCTAGCTGGAGAAGAACCTGCGATCGGCCGATGTCTTGTACGTCATCAAGTTCCTGAAATCGGCTTAATTGAACGCGCATCTGGCGGCGGGGAGTTTTAGCGCTCTGGGGCCCTGGCTTAGCGGGAGATTCACCATCAGATTCCGATTCGATTAGTGGGGTTCAGGCCTGTGAGATGTTTCCATCTACCTTAGTGGGCTAGTTCCATCCTGTTACCTTAGGTAATCGTCCGGCAGCGGAGACCGAGCACCCGAGGTGGGCGATGTCGGGTCGGGTGGATCTTGGTTTTCTCGGTGAGGGTAGGCTGATCGAGGTGTGGAGGCTGGTCTCGGTGTGTTATCCGAAGTTGAAACGAATGCAAACAGACCGGTACAGACCGAAGCAACGGTCCAGTGATTAGTCACGTGGAGATAAAGCGCTGACGTCGGTGGATTGCTTTTCGATAACGTACTGAGGCACCTGGTAAATGCAGTGGAAGGCAGATACAGTGGATTTGCCGAGGCCAAACGACCGCCGTCAAGCAGCTGGCTTCAGTTCCTATTCTCCTTCAACCCCGAATCGCAGCAAATATACCCTCAATTTCGTCAATTTGACACCCGTGCCGCTGTCGCAAACCCTACGATCGTCGCAAACATGGACCCGGCCCGCAGAGCTATGATGTCCTCCTCCGGGCGCAGATCAAGATCTCCCAGCAGTCGGCGAGACCGTCATCGAGAACGAGAACGAGAGACGTCAATCACATCTCCGCGTCGCGACTCCAACAATCGAGTCTCCAAGCCCTCCTATTCTGCGCCGCCGTCCAGGTCACGCCACAGCACCACCACGACTGGAAACGGTAGTGGTGGCTACGGCAACAGCAGCAACAACGCGAGCTACATGACGCAGGACGAGCAGAGCAGGCAGTTTGTGGCCGATGAAGACAAGTTCGTTCTGAAACAGGCCAAGAGGAAGGCCGACATTCGCGTCCGGGAAGGCCGAGCCAAACCTATTGACCGGCTCGCATTCAATCTGCGCTTCATCGACACCGACCGCGACGTCTTCGACGACGACGATGTCGACCTGCACATCAGCGTGCCTTCCCCGGAGGACGTCTTGCAGGGGCTGGACGAATCACAGCTCAAAGACCTCGATACTGACATCACGTCCTACCACACCCTGGAGACCAACGCCCGCAACCGAGACTATTGGAAGTCGCTACAAACAATTTGTGCAGACCGCCGACAGAAGCTGAAACCACAGGGTCCGGATGCTCGGGTCGTCAGCACAGTGTCGGACGACGTCGACAAGATTCTGCGCCCAAAGACATGCGAGCAGCTCGACGCCCTCGAATCCCAGATCAAAGCCAAGTTGCGGTCCAACGACGACATCGACGTCGATTACTGGGAGCAGCTGTTGCGTAGCCTGCTCGTGTGGAAGGCCAAGGCGAAGCTCAAGAAGGTGTGCGATGCAATCAGCGAGAGCAAGGCCGAGATGCTCAAGCTGCAGCATCCTGAAAAGGCAAAGGCGTTAGCTCTGGAGGAGCAGGCCAAAGATTCATACACCGAGTCTATTTCGGGACCTGCAGCTTCAGCAGCCACGCACCTGTCATCTGCTGCACCTGGCAGGGCAGAAACAAAGGCGGTGCCTGTTTCATCCGCCATGCAAGGCAGCGCGCCACCAGGAACCGCTCGATTCGCCCAGACTGGAAACGAGGACTTTTCCCAGGCCACCAAGGCTCTATACGACCGCGAGGTTGCCAGAGGCGTCGGCGAGGACGAGGAGATTTTCAACGCGGAGGAGGCCGTGTCCAGCGGCGCGAAGCCTCTATGGGCCGACAAGTACAGGCCGCGGAAGCCCAAATACTTCAACCGCGTGCAGATGGGCTACGAATGGAACAAGTACAACCAGACGCACTACGACCACGACAACCCGCCTCCCAAGGTGGTGCAGGGCTACAAGTTCAACATCTTTTACCCGGAACTCATCGACAAGACCAAGGCACCCACGTTCAAGATTATTCGAGAACACGGGAGGAAGAGGGGAGAATCCTTCGCGGCTGCAGGGGAAGAGGACACGTGCCTGATTCGTTTCATCGCGGGGCCGCCGTACGAAGACATTGCGTTTCGCATCGTGGATCGGGAGTGGGATTACAGCGCCAAGAAGGATCGCGGCTTCAAGAGCTCGTTCGACAAGGTGAGTACTAGGCCTGTGGCGCTTTGCTTGCACCGTTTTTCGTTCTTCACGTGCCCACCAAGATCTTTTTCACCACCTGTGGCGGAGTCGACTTGCATATGCAGCAAAAATTGGGGAGATGGAGATGGAGATGGTTGTTGTGGTGTTGGTGGTGGTGGTGGTGAACGACAGGCTGAGGATGGGATGGGAGTGGTGGCCTGGGACGAGTGTGGAGTTGGAGATGGAGACATGGGGAAGAACAAGGATACGGACAAGGGGAGCAAAAGGGTACGACGAGAGGAGAGAAGAGCGCCCGCTGGGATCGAAGCGACGTCTTGACATTGCATGTCCGTCACTCTATCCGTCTGTCTGGCTGTCTGTCCCGTCACCACCACCGTCACGACACCGACGACGACGAAGACATCCACACAAGACAACACGCGCGTTCGCTCTCCTTTCTTCGGCCCCCAACTCCCGCGGCCGTTTTTCGAAGGAACCGACCCTCCTTCACCGTCATCTCATCCTCGTCCCCCCCCCTCTACAACTCTCCTCAGTGCCGGACCACCAAGGAGCCCGACCGCTTTTCCTCCCTCGTCTGCCGCCAGACCGCCCAGTGCCAACTCCCAACATGCAGCTTTGTCACCACCATCTTTTCTCGTCTTCAACCGCGCCTTGACGCACATGCGCGCGGGCTGGCGTCTCTTTCAGACCCCCCTTCCTCTCTTCCGCTGTCGTTCTGTCATCGCTTCCGTCATGTCACCCCCGGTTCTTGGCTTGAGCTAATCTTATCCCTTTCTCCCTGCAGGGCATCCTCCAACTTCACTTTCAATTCAAGAAGGTAAGGGACAGTTCCACTCTCATGCAGTCTGATCGATTTTGATTGTTCATGTACTGACAGGCTTCGCGCAGATCTACTATCGGAAGTAAAGGCCCCCAAGTGCAATGGCAGCCGGTTGGGGCTGCCACACGATACCGACTCCCACCAGAGGTCCACCGCCTCGTACCATCGCGATGCATCTTGGATGTGATCAAATTTCTATCGCTGCCTCGTGTCCACCGGTAGACGCGTTTAGACACTCGGTTGGACGTGACCGGCTTTGGGCACCGGCTGCACTAATGGCGAGCGAGAGAAGACAAGAATTGCCTGTGTACCTCTCGGTCTGGCTGTCTGGGAGCTCCACGGTGGAAGACGTCCGCCTCACATTCACACATACACATGGCCGCTGTCACCTTCGCTGGTACAGTGTTCGCGACACGTACTCATACCCTCATTCTCGGCCACGCGCTGCGCAACGCTGCCTTACTCTGCACATCAAGATGCTGGTGACCGTACCGCCACTGTCCCAGTCACGGCCTGACCTGATCGTTGCGGGTCGACGGTCTTGGGGAAAACACATAATGACGCACAAACAAGAAGGCAGCCGTAGCTCGCTTCGACTAATCAACTATTTCCTCTTCCTGCACTTGTGTCACCGTCGGTTTCGTACCAGGAGCACCAACCATGCCGCTCTAGCCTGGTCTGGTCTCCATTTGCTGTGTACATTTCTCTTTCAACGGTCTGGCTGGCCCCGAAGACGGGCCCCCACGACTCCGACTGTGGTCACCCCAAGCAATCTGATAGAATTACTGAGGCAGTCCTTGACGAAGCTTTTTGGCTTGGTCTTCGGAGTACAATGGCTGCAGCTCTGTGCTGATCTCCACACCACAGCATCACAGACACAGATGAGTCCACTTTGCATCCTGCCACTCTCACCTCTCATCTCTCACGTCGACTGGCTACCTCGAGTTAGCGTCCTTGTCTTTCACCGACTAGTATGAGGGCTGAAGTGAGGCACAGGGTGTCGTGACGAGCAGCATGGCATGCTCAAGGAGACACTGTGGCATGGAGGGCGCGGAGGGCATGGCCATGGGTGCGACGCCCAAATGTGCCCGCCTGCCACGATCGGTTTCCCATACGCTGCGTACAATAAGAATCTAAAGATACTCGAAACAAATTATACTTCTACGGCACGGCAACATGTCGGCCCACGCGGGATTCAACGTCGACGGCTTCACATCGTGTTCTAAATCCGTATCAAGCCAGAGTGCAAAACCTCATCTCGTTCAGGTACCGCCTCCAATTGGACTTCTAGAATGGCGCAGGCGATCTACAGCCCCCCGGGTCGTGTCATGTCAGTGGAGAGATCTTCCGGCCGCCTTGCGACCTCATCTGGCCTACCACACTGAGAACTTTGAGGCATGGCCTATGGCGATACCCCCGAGTGATTGGCCATCTCGCCAGAGAAGATGCACGCGGCCGCAGGTGAGGATGCTGCTCCCCGAGCTTCTACACTATTCTGTTGTTCTGCTCTGCATCTGCTGCTCTGCTCTGCTCTTCTCGTGGATGGCCACAGCTGGCTGGCTGCCCGGCCTCGGTTCAAGACCAGGATATCCATCCAGTCATGGCTGCGGGCATGGCACGCATCGACTGGTCAGACTGGACCTGTGTACAATGGTCTTGTCACCGTCCGGGTCGGTTTGACTACTCACATATGTACTTGCGTAGGCCTGAGGTGGGTTTGTGTGCAACAATCTCCCTCACGGCCTTCGCCTCACCAGCTCGGACCAAAACGTGGCATGTCACTATCCTCCTCCTGGCCGCCGCCATTCTGTCAGTCGGCCGGTCTGCTCCACCTCCCGCGCCCCAAGAAGGACGAGAGCTGGGAGCTGTGGTCATCGGGGCAGACCTCCGCTCCGTCCTGCCATCAAAGTTGGTGTTGCACGCAGACGACCTGGATCATGGGTTGACAGGTTAACGAATGGGCCAGCACCTGGTGGCGTAGCTAGCCCCAACGGCCGAGTAGGGCCAGGGTCCTTACGGCAGAGCAGGATAGCAAAACGAGAGAGGGAGGGAGAGGGAGGTAGCAGTTGGGGAGAAGAGAAGAGAGAGAATGCTACGCCGAGAGCGTGGCCAGGCTGCCCTGGCCTGCCCTGGCCTGCCCTGCCCTGGCCAGGCTGGCTTGCTTGGGCTAGCTCAGTCGATCCGATGGCTACGGACAAGACGTCGAACTGCCATGAGATCCATGTTTCTGCATGGCCATTGGCATTCTAGCTGCTACGTACACGATGGGCGGCGAGATTTGCCCAAGGTAGTTCTCCGCAGACGAATGACCCTCCTCGCTCTCCTCCTCCATCATGATTGAGTCAATCAGCGACGGAGAGATTGACGTCGGGAGATCCTTGCCGCTTCCCCTTTCCGACAGTGTTAGCTACATACCAAACTCGCATTCCGTTTGCATCACAGCGAGCAGCAAAAGCTGCAGACTGGCCATGGCGGACCTGTACATCCAGCAATTGCAGTGGGCGAAGAATCTGCCGCTGACCTTCAACTTCAAGTGTCCATCTAGCTAAAACACATGGAAACATAGATGGGTAAACCACATGCAGAGAGACAAGCGCAGGCGAGACGCAAAAGTACATGGAACAAGCAGAGAAGACGCAGACTAGCCAGCATACGGCACGGCTGAGGTACACACACACTTACACACATGCTCACACAAGTTACTGACAGGCGCACACAAGCATACCAAGGTGGTATACGGATCACACAGGCACTTTGAAGAGATACGCACAGCTCTCCGTGGCTCAAGAGCCAAGGCCCATAGCTTCCAGCGTGTAGTTTGTAACTTGTAGTTCGTAGCTCGCGCGAGCTCTCTCTCTCTCTGTCTGTCTCTCTCTCTATCTCACTCTCTATCTCTCTATCTCTCCTCACACACGCAAGCAGGCTCACACAAATACTCACACATACACACACATACACAGCACACAGCACATAGCACACACATCTCACACATGGCGCCGCCGCGGCTACGGAATGCCACGCTAACCCAGGCCAAGCATGAGCTGGCAGACGGGTTGCTTCCCCCCCGTCTATCCACATGGCATGGTTTATTTACTGTGGCATGGTATTTACACGGTACACCCCTCCCCCCCCTGCATGGCAGGCATCTCTCACCCTTGTTCCCCTTCCATCTCCACCCATCGTGTGTAGCTCAAATTGTATACTGCCTACTTGCGGAATGGGCGACGTACATGGTTCCTTGAGCGACATCAGAGGGACTCTGGAGAGGCCTTGCCTCGCCTCACCTTGTATTGCCAGCACAGCATGGACGTCTAGACGGCTATGCCATCTCGTCTGGTTTTATCAACGGGGCAAAACCCATGCTCGAGGGTCCTCTTCTCAACAAAGCGTCAGTGCTGCTGCTTGACTTCTGCAACTCGGACCAACATCATCGAAGTCTTGCAGCTTTAATAACCTCCTCGCCCTCTCACCTCCATCTCTACCCAGATCAGCACACAACCTCGAGAAACGGTCTATATCTGATATCAACCTCTCATCGCCGCAACATCGTTGCCCTCTGTCGAGACATCAAGCTCATTCCCCCCACCTCGCCTTACTTTATCTTACAAGACCAGACGAGCATCACCATCAAGTCGACTCCTCACTTACATCTTTTCCCTCTCTGCCTCCTCTTGAAACCCCCAACCCCGCCCAAACACTTTTGTTCCGTTTCAGAGGCTTCCCTCACCGTCTGTGTCAGTTCTCGCAACATGACATCGATGGGTGCACAAACCGAGCAGATGGACAACACCATGGCCGGTCCCGGTGCCCTCAACCGCTCTCCAACCGGCGCCACGCAGTCCATATCCCCAGAGCCCCTCGCCATCAAGACCGACGGTGAAAGCTACTACGGAGTCATGGCCGGGCAACGCCAGCTCCCGGTCCAGCAGCAGCAGCAACAGCAGCCGCACCACCATCAACAGCAGCATCAACAGCACCAACAACCTTTCTATACAAACCAGATATCTGCCATCACCCAGCAGCCTCAGTTCCAGTCGCCAAACATGGGCTCGACTGTCTGGCCCTCTCCTCGCTCTTCCGTGGACGAATTCGACAACTACTCTTACCGTGGCCAGGCACCCACCTCCTACCACCCAGCTTCTTTGTCTCCTCGCACCTGGCCGTCCTCGGTGCAGACTCCCCCTCCCGCTCAGTTCGAGGTTCCCTTTCATCACCAAGAGACCTACGACGGCCTCCCCAGTGACCACATGACCATGTCTCCGGAAGATCTCCGTGGCGCATCTCTCAACATCTCGGTCGAATACGGCACCGGCTGCTACCAACAGCAAGAGTCCGCCCCAAAGTACGAATCGCCTCCTCGAATCTCTACCTCGGTCTCTCCCTACACCACCTCTCCGGTCTCGATGCAGGAAGCCTACAAAGCGGACATGAACGCGTCACCGGCCACGACGACTCCTCCTCCTCCTCCAGGTCCTCCTGCTCCTCAGAGATCACTGACCGCAGACTCCAAGGGAGAAAGCGAGCCGTACGCCCAGCTCATCTGGAAGGCCCTTCGCTCTCAGGAGAACCACTGCATGACCCTGCAGCAGCTCTACCAGTGGTTCATCGACAACACGGACAAGCCAGAGAAGGCCGGCTCTGGCGGCTGGAGAAACAGCGTCCGCCACAACCTCAGCATGAACGAGGTAAGAAAAGCCCGAATCCCATCCCAGCTCATACTCGCCTCCTCCCCCTGTCTTGTCTCGAGCAACCCTACCTCGACGATCCCTCCAAATACCCAGACTGACACAACATCAACGACCCCCAGGCCTTTGCGAGGAAACCGCTGCCAGTGGACCAGTTCAACGGCGGTAACAGCAACTCGGCGTCTGACAAGCGGCCATCGGAATGGTATCTCGTGGAAAAGTACCGCGACCGCGTCATGCCCACAACCCACTTCCGCGGCTCGCCTCGCGACTCTTCCAGACGGAGCAACTCCATCATCCCCCGCCACCGGCCTCGCCACGCCGCCGCCTCGGCCGTCTCCCGCACAACCACCTACCACCCGTCCGCCGAGTTTCCCAACCGCACGATGCCCGGCCGCGCCATGTCCGGCTCCCGCGGCGGGCGGGCGACCACTCGCTCCCGCAACGCCGCGCGCAACCTCCGCCTGCAAACAGAAAACGCAGCTGCCATGGCGGCGTCCCAGCATCATCATCAGCAGCAGCAACATCAGCAACAGCAGCAGCATCAAGGCTGGTCGGCTCCTCCGCAACGGACCATGAACCCGGAGCACCTCGACGCGTACTTCCGCATGCCCTACGGCCCGGCAGACAGCAGCAGGGCTCGGTTCGACGACAGGAGAGACGGTCTGCCCTTGAGCATCCGCAGCGCCGGACCGCCTCCGCACCAGGCGGCGTATCAGTTTGGGAACTACAGCATGGCCGACGTCGCCGCCGGGGTCTACAACCCCCAGCAACCGCAGCACCAGCATCAGACGCCTCAGCAGCAACATCAACAGCCTCAGAACGAGAACGTCTTGTACGGATGGGGCAACTCGACCAACCACGGGCTGTGAGCCGAGCAACCACTCCAGCACGAACGTGGCGTGGCGTGTACGCATAGTCTTTTTTGGGCCTTTTGGGTTTCTCGGTTTCCCGTTATCATTATCAACACTTGCTCTCTCTCTTTACCCCCCAACTCCGCTTCGGAAAAGGATCTTGCTTCCCGCTGTTGGGGGGGTGGGGGGGGGGGGGGGGGGGGGGGAAGGGTATGGGCGTTGCGTTGGTNNGGGGGGGGGGGGGGGGGGGGGGGGGGGGGGGGGGGGGGGGGGGAGGGAGTGGGAAGGGTATGGGCGTTGCGTTGGATGCTGCTGTTGGTGGCGGTTCTGTCGGTTCCCGGACGAATCACGCTTTTTGTTTTAACGAGATGAGCGGTCTGGCTGTGCGATCGCGGGTTATCCCATTCATCCTACTCTCTGCCTTTTTTTTTCCGCCTTCTTTTCTTCCGCTTTTTCTCTCCCGAAACAACCCACTCTCCCGGTTTCCTTGAGCTGCAAATGCACCTGGTATCTGGGTTGGGTTGGGTCGGGTTGGGTTACAGTTCGCGCGGTTGGGACATTGACCTTCGTTCTCCTCGTCCCGCCAAGATCTGGATAGGCATGGGGGGGAGGGGTGCGTGTGTGTGGATACATATCACCATGCTCTTCCTCTCGGTCCGTCTCCCACAACACACACACACACACACAGCACCCTTGTTCTTCTGCCCTTCTGGACAGGCGAGGCCAGGGTAACAGTGTCCGCTTCTTGACACCTGCAAGGTTCACCGTGTTGGAACTTGTTAGCTGGTCCGCGGGTTTTACCCCCCAGACTGACAGAGAGGAAAAAGAAAAGAGAGCGCGCGAAAAGAGAGAGAAGGGGGATGAGACATGAGAGAAGAGAAGAGAGGCGGTTTTCTCCCTGTTGGAGTTCGTCAGGGCGCGGCACAGCTGGCGAGTTTTGTTTTCTTTCTTTTTTTCTTCGGTGTTGGTTGTTGGTTTCCGTGGAGCATTTTCTTCTACGAACAAGATGGTTTCTTAACCTGTTGGGCGGATGAATGGGTGGACGCTTTTGACGATGGAAAAACAAAAGATTTCTTGGGCCCCTCTCGAAAGATGGAACAAGATGGTAGGCTTCAAATGTGTGGTCGGTTTTGCTTCTGCTTCTGCTTCTGCTTTTCCCCTCCCCCCTTTCTCACATCACGTTACGAACCCGCTCGAAAGATTCCTCGATTTCGCAAATCTCACGACCCGTTTATTTGGACCCGGACTTGGATGACGCAACTATGGAGGGAGGTCGGTCTGGTCGTCGTTCCTCATTTTGGGGGGGACCTTTTTCTTTGTCGAAACCGAGGGGAAAACAACACTCAGCACTTGTCGCATAGAGCGCGTGCAGCCACTGCTGCGAAAAAATACCCCCCCTACATGTTTTTTGTCTTTTGTTTTTCCCTTGATCTTTGCGGTTTTCGTCGTTGTAGCTTTTCCCGGGGTGGCCTCGTGGTAGCCTGCACATCATCAACGGAAAAGACGGCTCTCGTCTTGTACTTTACCGGCGGCAAGAATCTAATGTCTGTTTGATTTCTCGAATAATGAATATCAAGTTCACTGCTATCACTCGATGCTGCCCGCTGCTCTGACTGCTAATGAGTGCCGGATGCTTGCTGTTCCTTTGGCCTAGTGAATGTGAGAGTCGATCATCGCCAGCCACGGTGCTTCTAGTGACTCGACCCATCCTGGAAATGCCCTCATCTTCCCACTGACCGGCAAGCCAGCGAATAAGATGACTTTTGCACTGTGGTCCCTTGACGTCGAGCGGTGCCCGTACGCCGCTCATCTTAACCGTATCCAGCCCCAGGGCCACACGGCTCTGAATCCTGCTCCGCCCAAGAGGCTGCCCATTATCCCCCTCTTTTTCGTCCCATTCAGAGACCCATACTAATTTACCGACAGTCTGGGTGGGAGGATTCGCAGAGAGAAGGGGGGGGGGGGGGCCCCTGGGGGCGTTGACCTCGTCAGNNAAGGGGGGGGGGGGGGCCTCTGTGGTCGTTGACCTCGTCAGTCCCACTGTGGCGGCCGCAACTCGAAGGCTGGACGTGGGAATCGCCCAAAGGCTCCATCATGGCGTCGTCGTCGACGAGGCGTGGCGTGGCAGGACCGGGGCACATCAAGGCGGGAAACATGGGTCGCAGAAGCAAGGGCAGGTTGTCGGAAAGCAGAAAAGATGAGAAAGATCTGCCCGCGTTGGCGATGTGGGTGCTGGACTGGACTTCCCGACCCCCACCAGAGGAGTGTTGCACAGAAAAGGGGGGGGCGTGTATCCAGCCGAGCTGGTGCCGGAGATCAGCAAGGGACAATAGGAAGCCCTCCAACACCACAAGCCGCCTTCAGCTTCCAGACCTGGGCGGTGGCCTATGCAGTCGCAGTGATAGTGTACACAGAGTACTGCGTTACGATGGAGATAAAGCAACGGCTGAGGAGAAGTGACGAAAACGCCAGCCGAGGTTTCGACGTCTAAAATGGGATGTGCGGACGAATGGGGGGATTCGGCCGTACGATGGATTGTACAACAGACGGCCCGGCCGACCTCAAACCGAGGGTCTTACAGGCCATTCTACACTAAGATGGCGGGCAGAAGAAGGAGGATAGCCGCAGGCGTGGACATGAGCCTTATCCGCAGAGTCCAGGACTCCAGACGCAACCGCGTCAGAGGCAAGGTTCTGCTGGTCCACGATGAGAAGCCCGGTGGTGGAGCCCGAGATTAGAGACGCGTGCGGCATGCTTCTGGTGAAGCTTTTCTGCCCACGTCTCGAGAGCGAGCGCTGCCACCTCGTGGTTATCAGGGGTTTTTGGCGACCTCCATGGGTCCTGGGACGTTGAGCCGTGAAGGCGTGAACGGAATACATCCATGTATGTATGTTGCGTACCTTGGGTATGCGGGGCAAGACTGGCGGCAACAAACAAGATTAAGAATCTCGCATGAGATGGAGAAGTGCCACGCCTGGCAGGGAACCACCGCTGCACCGCACGGCCTCTGGCTCTGAGAATGGCGACGTTGGCAACATGTACACTACTCCGCCGCCAACGAGCCTGGAAGACTAACGGCCCGGAGAAGGCTGCTTGGCGTGGCTGGGTGAAGTAAGTCTTCAACAATAATCTGTAACACTTCCATGGGTCACATCCGACGGTCTTGAAGACGTCGGTGAGCCTGCATGGCCCAAGACGTGGACGATCTATGCTGAGGAAAGCCACGAAAGCCTCGGCAACGAAGCTGGGCGGTAGGGAATAGACAGCACATAGCCAGAGCTCGTCGATACCTGTGAGCAGTCCTACGGGCGGTGAAGGAGGTCCACCCACACCAGAGACGACGAGTCTGATATGGCTAATGGAGTACTCGGTGGTGTGTTTAGTATGCATGTGTACAGACAGACCATAAGAGATGATCAAAGGTAAAGACCATCGGTGTCGAATGTGAGGCTTTCTTATTCTCGGTGCGTTGACTCTGCAGGACACTTGCATGCGGGGGATTCTTTGACGAATTCTCGCAACGTCGTTTCTTTCATCTCCAACGGCACCAAATGCAAGCCGAGTCCCATCGCATGCGGCTACGTCTGTATGTGACCATGTGTATGGTCGGCCCAGATGAGGGGAACAAATGGCGTTGGAAGCATGGCATCCCGTGATTCAGATCCGACTTCCGCGGGTCTGCTTGTGACCTAGCCGGGAACTTTTGCCATGCAGCCTTGAGGAACCATCAATAGGAACCCGCCAGCGATTTGTAGGGAGGACGTCATCCTTGTCATCGGCTCTACATACGCAGTGGCATATCCGTTACAAGTAACTCCTACTGCGCAGGTAGTGTACCATAGTATGTAAACTGCCATTGAGAATGAGATGGATAGGGGGTGAGCTTCCATCCACCCTTGCTCTTCTCGGACCATATCATTGGTACCACTCTGTCGGGTCGACCAGGTCTATAGAAGGATCTTGGTCGTGGCAAGGCGTATCCCAGCTTGGTGAACTCACGGTGCAGGCCTAGACATTTGAATAGGTGGTGTGGGATGGGTGAGACGAAGCAGCCCTGGCTGTCGCTTCGGCGTTGGGCAGGGTGCGTGGCTTGTCTCGACTCTATGTAGCTGCGTGCTGAAGTGAGTGACCTCTCCATCGGCTCACTTCTGGTCGATATCGCGACATGGACACAGGTCATCGCTTCGCTTCACTCCACCCCAGCCCAGGTCCGGACTTGAGCCGGCCCCCCTGATTATTGTCATGACGGCGAGCGAGCCAGATGACCACCGTAGACGAGCGGCACAACGCAGTTAAGCGCCGCGGGGCGTGTTGGAGCGACTGCTCGTCAGTCGCGAGTCGCGAGCTGGGCGCATGGATGTTGCTGAGTGGCTCCCCGGAACGGACCATGAAGTCCGGTGGGAAATGATTGGGAGACACCCAACCACAGTAAGCAACGATAGGATTCCCACAGTCGTGAGGTTGGGTTGCCTTCCAACATGGCATGGTCTGACGTCCGTGGTGTGTATCACGGACGACCGACTTGGTCCTTGGTCCTGTACTTGTTCCTGGTCGGTGGCCGTCGGCTACTGGCGGTGAACGCCCAGGAAATGAGAGACGAAGGGCTGTCATTTTCGCGAGCTCGCCAGCAGTGAAAATTGTGACACGCTGTGCCGCGTGCGCATATGGAGTGGCGTCTATCCGTGCTGTAGCCAGTTCTGTCTACTGCATATTAGTACAGTATCCGCGTGGCCAGCTGACGGAAAGGCGACGACACGGTGATGATGGTGGTGATGGCGATGCAAGACAAGTGACCGATCCGATTCGGCTTCGGTGTATGTTGAATCTTTGGTACATCTTGTACAACACGACATGCCGCGGATATGTCGCAATTCAGGATAATCGATTGGACTGGGCTGCTGCCGGTACTCTGGAATTTGTTGCCAACAACGGAGAAGTGAGCGTTGCGGGCGTCGACCAAAAGTTGCTGGCGCTCGACAGACGAGGCCGTGACGCGATATTCGACATCTCACAAACCTCTTCCAGAAGAGGAGTCGTCGAAAGAGACTCGATCCCTCCCTTTGCCCTTTGGGGTCCCTTTTCCCTTCCCTCTTCTCTTGCGGAGCATCGGAGCCCTCTCCGATGGACAAGATCCACAAGCGACAAGGGGCCCCCTGTTTACTTGGCCTCCGACGATGCCCATTCATCCTCATCAGTCTACGGATACGGGGTACCAGCCCAGCTTCTGCGGGTCTGCCATTCCAGGTCATCCTCCTTCTCCTTCTCCTTCTCCTCGTCCACCCATTTGGATGAAACTTCTCGGCCGTCGTTGGGCCGATCAGTCTTGGGTGTGGTGTCACAACCAACTGACGTCGAATACGAACAGGAAATACAGCCCTTCCGAGTCCGAGTCCCAGGTTCGCCGCATTCGAAACCCGTCTTTCAGAGTTTCAAGTTGCAGCGGCATGCTCACGAAGTCCCGAAGCTAGGTAAGGAAAAGAGAGAAGAACTGTTAGCCATGACGCCGTAGGGTGGATGGACCCGAGATGACGCTTGCAGGGGTACTTCTAGTTGCCCTGATTTTGTCTTGTTGGTCGTCATGTCATTATCTGTATGTACTGCTTTGCCGCTTTGCAGGCAGTATACTGACGCAACCCTCTCACATCTAGGCACAGACAGCTCTGGCGGCGCAGCTCAGAGAGACCTGAAAAAGATGTCGACAAGAATAGGGCAGAAAAAAATAGAAGGAAACTTCGTCTAGGACCATGGCAGATTACTGATCGTTGGCAAGGCTCGACAAGTTACAACGTTGATGGCCTGATCAGAGGGCGCCACAAGCTGGCCTTCAAACAGCACCCTGGCCCAGAGGCGTTCTTGTGTAATCTTGATTCGTCGCAGGCTGCCCTCCCTGGCACTCTGTATTGTCCCCTTCTGGTGTGAAGAGGGTGTCTAGGCGGGATGAACCTGCGTGGTTGACAGCTTTGACAGCGGCCGGAGCAGTTGAGCCAAGGCAGCGTACACCCCTTTCGTCTTCGTTGTCAGAAGCACCGCTGACGGCTGCTTCTGCGACGACACTCCAGCTGGCCAAGGGAGTCTTTTGTCCAAGGTATACGTAGTAGTGACAGAAAGCGTGGCCGTGCTGGGTCGTTATGCGTGCGTCGTGCGTTTCCCGAGAGTCACCGCGCGTCTGTCTTGGCCCTGTCCTGGCCCCTGGGGGTGACACACAGGACCAACGGCATAGGTCGACGAGCGTCTTTCATCCAAGTTGGTCGTCATGCATGTTGCTGCATCGAGGAGATCATGTACACTCTCGGCCGGAAGTTGGAATGACCACAGTCCACACCATCACGTCCACCGATGAGATGGCCTTCCCGCGCCAAAATCGTCACTTTCAACACGCTTTCGATGGCCAGATTTTGTGATAGATCCCGGATCTATGTTTATCGAGATGCTGTGACCTGTACGAGCCCGCCGCCCTCACCGTCTCTACGGACGTGGGCAACGGACAAGGTTGGTCGCACTGCGCGCGGCACTGACTGATGTATCCTGCGGCCCAGAAATGCCCGCCGCCCTTGCCCACCGCTCTTCGTGTTTTTTTTTTTTTCTTTCGCAGTTGTAAAACCAGTCCAAGCCAATCCAGATGAGACAAGACGACTCGGTCATTCCATAGAGCCTGCAATGCTGGCGGGTGGCCGCAGTCTCCTGGTTGATCTTCACACACCGCATCGTCCGGAGACCGGGAAGCCGCCGCCTTGGGGCATTTCAAATTTCTACAGTCCTTCCGGCTACCAGAGGCTCACCCAGCGTGGATGAACTGGTTTACCGCTCATTGTTATGCTTCGTTGCGCAACACAAAGAGAGGATATTGACAGCGCCGCAGCGGCCGTAGGCAACCCGCAGGCGAATCGGTCCATGTAGATGGGTCTGAGCCAACGCAGCATCACCGACCCATTTTGTTTTTGGCACTTCCATAGGCCGAGCCAAACTGATGAGACTCTCGACATTCCCTGGCACGCGGCCATTTACCCGAGCCCGAAGGAGGCCTACAAGAGGACGTATCATCTCAAGGCTGGAGACAAATCGACAAGGAGGAAAATGAAGTTCTGGGCTCATGCCGCTCGCCAAAAATGCCCGAGCTGCCGGTCGAATGGCCCTCTTTGCCATCAATCACTCTGAGATGTGAGATGCGACCGAACCACCTTGGCGATGCCTTCAAAAGACTGACATTGTATCGCTTCGTTTGTAGATAGGTTGGGCCTAGATGGCCAGATCCAGCGTGAGCTACGGAGAGATACTGCGGGCAATCAACACCCGAGACGCCAACGACCCGATCATCTCTCGCCAAGTATGAGTTTGAACCGGACGGCGAAATACACCATGGTATACTATCAACCATCGGTGGGCTGCGCACCCAATGCTTTTCGCTGCATATGCGACGGTCATCGATGGATGACATGGGGTTCCATCGTCACAGAGCTCGACGACGCATCTTTGAAGCGATGTTCCATCGCTCGATGTGTGTAGCCTACGATGTTGTCCACAAAACACCAGAGGACGAGGGAGTGACTACCGCAAGACGCTTCCGAGGCGTGTCCCGCCTCGGACGACATTTTCGCTGGTCGCGTTCGGGTCGACCGGAGGCTTGGCTTGACGAGCATCTCCTTTCTGCATATGCGATACTGCGTTGTCCAGCATCAGGACCGCATTCTGCGCACCGTATCGTTCCCCGTAGCGCTGGATGCAGGTCAGGAATTTCTTGCCGCTGCAGGGTCGCATCGCGGGCCGCTGCCTTGACTAAGACATACGATATGCGGCCGAGAGATACGCCACGGGAAAAAGCAATGTTCCCGGTTGAGATGACTAGATTTCATGGCGTAATCGAAGATGCCCGGCTGTCTGTCGTTTGCCCAAGTCTCCGATGCTTCAGACGAGGTAGCCGGCGGAAACGACCATGTAGCAGTTGCCGGTAGGTAGATATCAGCCGCCCGACTGACGCGCCAGCGACAGGCGAAACAAGCGAGCGCTTGCTTGCCGCGCCAGACACTGTCCCTGACTTACTGCGTATCGCCAGATGGGCCATCTCGTGGGCGTATGGCAAGTCAAAAAGAATGGCGCTGCAACCCGACGGGCTGTCCGACGGGAGTAACGGTATTGTCTCGGTCGTGATGTTGTCAAAATAGATAATCAGGTCGAACAAGGCGAATGCTAGGAGGTGGCCAGTAGCCACGTTGGTGGTGGTGCAGTGGTTAACCTCGGAGATTGAACTCCCAAGTACTGTGATGATGGAACGGTGAGTCTGTCGAAGCGTCACCAAAAGGGGATGGGTCACCGTCGCAGCCGTTGAAAGGTCGAAAATAGAAGCGCGTGACCCTGCATCAAGGTGAGGCAAATCTCGCGAGTCCTGGATATGTGTCAAAGGGTGTTCAAGCATGGTTTCCGTGTCTTACCCATTGCCGAATCTCCAAAACACCAGGGCTTGCGACGTGATACTGGCGAATTCCCTTGGCTGCGTCCTTACGGTCCGACGTATGAAGAAGCCTGTTGGTAACACTATGGCGAAGCCCCTATCCACTTTGGTCGACTTCTGAGACAGACCCCATTTCTCCTATTGACTTGAGTGACACACGGTGAATCACAGCCGAGTACATCCTAGGGACACAACCTTCGGGCTGTCTTGGAGGGGAATCATCCTCTGCGGCGCTCCGTCGGGACGTCGGAGGAAGGCATCCCATGTCAGACAACAGGACGTCAGCGTGAAGAGTATTCCGGGCCGGGATGGATGTGACGTTTGCTGAAGGAACGTTTCGTCTTGCTCCTCAGAGTATATTTAGGCTACACAACAGCAGCCTTGGGAACGTAGCCCTTCGGGTTAATTTGAATGTGCATGGCATCCGTGACTAACTTGCCAGGCTGTCGACATCGGTTTCACGCCGGCGAGTATTCTGGTCAGCTTCAAGCGACATCATTGCGATTGCCCGCAGTGTTGCACCGTCACCTTCGGCAATAGCAATGCCAATTCATGGTTTCGGTCCGACCCGGACGGCGAAGCTCCCGAGAAAGCCCAGCGTCCTCCCTGACGTCTTCTTCATTGACATGACGCAGTAGTGTTGATGATGCCGTTCTTGATGAAGTGAAATTGTCTGTACTACTCGTAGTGTCTACCGAATGACGACTGCAGCCTAGAACTTGCGCCTCTTCTTCTTCGGTGCGGCTGCCTGCCTTTGCAGGTCCTTTTCCAGCTCGACTCGCCGATTATCTGCCCTGTCCATCGTGTCCTCTTTGGACAATGCCACTGGCTTCGACTCGGGCTGCTCAAGGCTTGTCTCTGCGGCCCCTGCGGCCCCTGCGGCGGGACCTTTGGACGATTTCGGAGGTTGAGCTTCCCCGCCAATGCGGCCGAGACGTTTCTTGAGTGGTGCTTCTTCTCTAGTTGATCCCTCTGGAGTTTTTGCAAGGCTGGCGATTCCGCCAATCCGACCAATCTTCGACCTCGAGGCCGCAGTTGGAGGCGAAACGGGATTGGTGACTCTGGCGCTGCGTTCCATCTCGGATTCACTTGCCGTCTCGTCATCGTCTGGTTTGGGTGCTGGCAAAGCCTCCGCTACCTGCGCGTCATCCTCCACCTCAGACTCAGTTACAGTATCCGCATCTTGTGGTCTGAAATCTCTCTTGACCGGTGGTGGTGAGGGACTGCCTCGTTTCTTGCCCCCGATGGACCCCAGTTTCCGGCCCGGACGCTTGTCCTGTGCCGCAGGCGGCGTGCTAGGCCTCCTTCCTCCGATGATGCCAAGCTTTGGTTGCGGAAGCTTCACGCGATCTATTGGCAGACTATCAGGAATGAATGACTCCTCGTCTTCGGTGCCGCCATCCAAATCCATGGCTTCCTCTTTGCGCTTCCGTGCAGATGGTGGTGTTGATTGAACCTGAAAGTCGTCTTCATCGTCGCCTTGGCTTCGGAAACCGCTCTGGTTGTCTTTGTTCCCGGTTGGAGGGGTTCTCGGGCGACTTCCCCGCTCAATAGACTGCCTTAATTCTGGTCCTACGATCTGGACAGCGTCGGGACCTCGTTCCGTCCACCAGAGGTCAAGATTCGGGCTCTCCGAGTCAACGAGAGGGGCATAGTCGAGCCCGGAACCACCAAAAGCGCGTTGAAGAAGATGGTGAATGTCCTGATCGTTGCCTTCCGTATCAGATCTCCAGGCATCTTCGCGAAAAGGGGCTAAGCCTGTGATCCTCGCTTCGGCGGCTTTCCTAGATGGCTGTTGCTTGGCCGCGAGAATTGGAAACAGCTCGACAAGAGTTCCAGATGACTCGACCTTGTCCAAGAGTTTCCTTAGGAGCATGTCCTTTTTCTGTATGGTCTGAATCAGTGAATCAACCCGTCCGGCCTCAATCGATTTGGCTCGAGCGAGTGGCAGGGTCAACTCTGCGGCCAACTTGGACGGGGAACACTTGATGAGATAGACGGGCCATTCGAGAGGCGACGACCACCCAATATCGCAGGTGATGTCCAATCTCAAGGATTCTTCCTTGGCGGTCTTCCCAGGTGACATGGAAAGCGCCATTGAGGCAAGTCTGTGATCGGCGTGCGACTCGTCGAAGACGGACTTGAGTTTCTCCAAGAAGGTGCGCATGTTGGTTTTGTTTTCGGTGACGTCGACGACTGTTCCCAGTTCCAGACTGCGTCGATAAATGGCCTTCCTGTCCAGGGATTCGGACCACATATTTGCCATGTCGGTCAGCTGTATTGCGTAGGCGTCTTCTGTGAAAGTGGTTGACACCAGTAGGTGAGGCAGGCCGGCGGAGGACGGTACGGATAATGGCCGCCATTTAGCCGAGGCTTTCATGATCACGGTCTTGTTCTGAGCCCTGATGTGTTCGTTCCAGTGGGCAACCTTGGGCGGTAAACAGATGGTCGTCCAGTCGCTCGCTCTAAAAAGGTGGCAACATGTACGTGTAGCTGACACCGCCGAAAGCGTTGACGGGAAGAGACCGTAGGTAGCGCGCAGTCACAGCACCGTCTCCTGCAGAGACTGCAGATAGAGATGAAGGATTCGATGCGCAGAGTGGCCGATGGATGGAGAACGAGGTTGGAGATGACAGCGAAATGGTAGGTGACCTGGAGGAAAGAAGTTATCGTGGGCCCTTCTTGTCGCATCAGGCAGCCTCGTCTGTGGCTGCTATTCAAACGTGCCTGCCTACCTGCTTTGAGCGCAGGGGCCCCTTAGGGACATTGGGGACATTGGGGACATCACAGGCGGATGGAGTCACACTGTATACATCTCGCGCCACAATGGAGGGCGCCATCGTTCGTTCCCTTCATTTGCTAAAATAATACGACATCAACGAAGTAAAGACACTCTCAGTTTTTTTGGTGTCAGTATAATGCAATGCTCATTTGACTACAAGGGCGATGAGGGAAAGGACCGCAAACGGCTGCTTAATTTAACTGTATCGAGGGAAGCTGGCTCTGTTGGTACCTCAGGTAAGGCAGCTGTGGTGGCAGGGTACCTTAGGTAGGTAGGTGGACATACCAGTTCGGAGCAGTATGTCGGGATATCTGCCACTGTGTGTCCATCGCCACTGCCACTGCCTGTCAGACAACGAACACTTGAATTTGGGGTTTGTGGGACATGGCCTGCAAAGCAAGTCCATTTTCCGAAGATCTAGGCCTTCATCAGGTCAAGTTTTAAACCATGAAGACGCGAGCCCAGTCTATTCGAAATCTCATCATCCAGTCCGCTCGACAGGTACAGTAAGGTAGTCAGCGTTTTGCAGGTGAGCACTGTAGTTGGCTGAACATGCGACACGCGACGGACAGTTCTCGCTTCACCACACATCGATTCTTCACTGCCACCCTATCCACTGAAATTTTTTGTCCAGGCGCGATGCTCATCGTCAAGTTGTTTTCGCAAGCCATGACAGAGGGCATTAACCGACACAAACTGTCGCGATGCTACCACGTTGGCAGCCAGGCTTAGCCACCATCGAACCCCTGAAGAATCGCCTCTTGCTGTGGATTTGCGCCACATGATTGGCGAAACGCATTTTGCACCGCCATACCATCCTTGCTTCGACTTCCAACCGCCAACAGACTGAGTATATGGGCCTGCCACTCCATCTCCTTTCTGTCAGGCGTATCATCTACTTGTCGGCCAACTCACCCAAGCCGCGGGAGGTCTGTCAATCATTTGTTCCTGTTCCAATATCCGTGGTCGCATTGCTCTGTACCCTGATTGAAGAGTCACTCACTGCCAAGATGTCCTGGCAGCCTACCGACCTGACTCCAGGTCTGACGATCACACCCACCCCCGCCAGCACCATTCGACAACCATGACTGGCTCGTCCACTTACGAGAACAGCGACGTGCTGTCAGTACCAAAAACCAGGCACAGGACCGTGGCTGATGACGTTGCCACAGAGCACACCTACCTCTTCTCGGTCCTTTCGCCCCAAGGGTGGCCATCCTGGATACGTATTTACTCGCTGTCAATTGGATCCCACGGAGGATTCTTAACTGCCATGCATCAACAACGCCTGTTGATCACTTGGGCGGCAGGGTTGGCCTGATGCCCAGTCCAGGAAACGGAGCAAACGCGGGTCTCCAAGGCGTACAACAGGATGCACGATGTCGTTCATCGTTGGGAAAACAGCAGGCCTGAGCCTGGGACGACGTACTTCTCGCCTTCCGTTCGGTATCGGAAGATATGATGATGCAAAGGCGTTTGTGGAGCGTAACAAGTCACGCAGCCTGCAAGGTATATACAGAGTTCGCCCATAACATTTTCTTCCGCCTCCTCTCCTGGTTATGTGATGAGTGCCTACTTCCGGTCCCATCAGTTTCAGCAATTCCATTCCATCGCCAGTGGCTTGTTCTAATCGATATACCTACGGCGCAACATGGGACAGAAGCCCAGTACCCCGTTGGCCAGCTGCCTAGACAAAGTCTGTGACGGGCGGTCATCCTGCGTCGCCTATCCAAACGATCCATTGTACCAGATCAACTGGGTCAAACCGTACAACCTTGACCTTCCCGTTGAGCCCATCGCAGTTGCCCGTCCCTCCACCAAGGAAGACATTGCTGGCTTCGTCAAGTGTGCCGCCGACAACGGAGTCAAGGTACAGCCAAAGTCGGGCGGCCATTCCTATGCGTGATTCAAACTGCTCTACCCTGTTCTTCTGCCGTTGCTAACATTGTCGTGGCAGCAACTTCGGACTTGGTGGCACAGACGGCGCCCTGGTCACCGACCTCGTCAACTTTCAACACTTTTCCATGGACACAGATACTTGGCAGGCGACCATAGGCGGAGGCCACCGACTGCACGACGTGACGGAAAAGCTGCACGACAACGGCCAGCGTGCCATGTCCCACGGCACATGTCCTGGTGTGGGCATCGGGGGCCATGCCACCATTGTGAGTTATTTTCGTCAGCAGCAGCCGCCTCAGCTGGCCGTCCTTCTAAACGATGCTGGGCCTTGCTAATATGTTACTCTAAAATAGGGCGGTCTAGGTCCCAGTTCGCGCATGTGGGGGAGCTGCCTAGATCACGTTCTCGAGGTTGAGGTCGTCACGGCAGACGGCAAGATCCAGCGTGCAAGCGAGACGCAGAACTCGGACCTGTTCTTCGCCCTCAAAGGCGCCGGCGCCGGCTTCGGCGTCATCACCGAGTTCGTCGTCAAGACTCATCCGGAGCCCGGTGATATCGTGCAGTACTCGTACGCCGTCACCTTTGCCCGTCACCGCGACTTGGCCCCCGTCTTCAAAAACTGGCAGGATCTCATTACCGATCCGGAACTGGACCGCCGCTTCAGCAGCGAGTTTGTGATGCAAGAGCTGGGCGTCATCATCACGGCAACGTTTTACGGGACCGAAGACGAGTTCAAGGACACGGGTATCCCTGATCGCATGCCCGCCGGCAAGGTGTCCGTCGTAGTGAACGACTGGCTCGGTGATGTGGCACAAAAAGCACAAGATGCGGCGCTCTGGCTCAGCGAGCTCCAGTCTCCCTTTACCGCCAAAAGTCTTGCCTTCACAAGGGACGACCTTCTGACCGAGGAGGGCATACAGGATGTGATGGACTACATCGACGCTGCCGACCGCGGCACCCTCATCTGGTTTCTGATATTCGACGTCACGGGCGGCGCCATCAACGACGTGGCCATGAACGCGACAGCCTATCGCCATCGCGACAAGATCATGTTCTGCCAAGGTTATGGCGTCGGCTTTCCCACCCTCAGCCAGAAGACGAGAGACTTTATGTCGGGCGTCGCGTCGACCATACGCAAGGCGAGCCCGAACGAGCTGAGCACGTACGCCGGTTACGTCGACCCCACGCTCGAGGACGCGCAAGAGAAGTACTGGGGTACAAACCTGCCTGCGCTGCAACGCATCAAGGCGGAATGGGATCCCGAGGACCTGTTTTCGAATCCCCAAAGTGTGCGGCCGGATGCCGATGCCAAGGACGTCGCGCCGGAGTCCACTGAGCCCAAGGCTAGCGATCCAAAACCGCCTGGCAGCTAGGAAGAAAGCGGGAGTTCAAGGCGTTCTGTTTATTTTCCAGGGTTTGCTTTCACTTTCATATGGGTTACATGTATGCTTTGGTTTCCATTGTACGGGTACACATTCTTGCCATCGCGGTAGATCCATGATGCTTCACTTCGCATACCTACTCTTCTCAGATACCCCGTATCGAATACAGGCACTTCTTTGCTTTGATGCATGCTTGCCCAGTCATGATAACTTAGATGATTGCGTGGACACAAGCCAGGCAGCCGATTTCAAACTCAACTTGCAGGATTGCCGGATTGAGCTACTCGGACCAACAGGCACCCGTGATCCTGGCTCGGTGTTGTGGGCCATTGGCGGCACGGCCAGCGCTATGTCTCCGAAACCTGCCACTCGGCAGCACCGCTAACCAACAACGCGTCGCGACCACCTGTGTCCGTGTAGTTAATCAAGACGGTCACATCACATTTGCTACAATTCCGGTCCTGAATGGGTCATTCGAATACTGTACCCAGCATGCGCCCAATTTGCGACTTTCGCCAGTCATCATGCCCACAATAGTCAACGGCCACCTCCACGGGCCGCGGCGCTACACGGTCGCCGAAAGCATCACCAGGATCGCCTATCTCATCACCAACCCCGGCCTCCTCTCCCTCCGCGACGCGATATCTGCGGTGTACATCCTCTACGTGCTTTACGTGACGTACTACACCACGCGTAGCCTCGTCTACCTCGTTTTCGAGGAAGATGGTAGGCAGATGTGGTGTCCGTCAACGCCGCCGCCGGAGTGGGGTCCGATACCACCGGGTTGGAAAATTGGGTGGAAGGTCTGCGCGAGGATCCTGAGAGTTATGGTCTGGAGGAGGCTCGGTGCATGGTTCTATGTAGTTTTTGCTTGGGGAGTCATTTGGGCTGTCGTGACGTTCACTGCGGAAGAGTGGCTTAGATGGCGGAGGACGAGGGAAAGATAATCAGTCGAGCTGGGCTCTTTGCTTGGAGGTTGCTGAAAGATGCTCGCGGGTTTCGTTGCGGCCTCCAGAGAGTATGCTCTTGCCTCCAGTCCAAGCGAGACGAGCATTCAGTCTGCTCTTCGCTAGCTTGAAAGGCATATGTCAACAAGCATTGAGACCATATTCCTCTAGATGCGCGCGTTGTCGTTCTGCGTTTCGGATGTGAACACTCGACATTGCTCGGACCACCGGCTGTTGGCATAGCTGGCGACGGGATGTAGCCGTGTTGGGCGGTCCGCAATGGAGCCACTGGCTGCGCGGTGTGTTGGTGCTGGCAAATGATGGAACTCGCCAGCATGGGAAATTGCGATTATTGATTCCGCGTTGTCAAGACGTAATTATCAGATGAGCCCGTCGGTATTTGGCTTGTATGTGCCACGTCACGGTATCAGAGCAAGTTCCCAGTGGCTTGTGTGGTGCGACTAGGTTTTCTGTCTGAATAGCTTCATGGAGATATTTGATTGTGACAAGCTGCAGGAGGAGCTGGCTGGACACTGACGTGGATACTGGCTTGGCTGGCCCGCCCCGCCTCCAGTCTTTGCAGCCTATCTTATCGCCACGTGATGCGAGTACGAACGGGTCCGCGGGCGGCAAGCGAAGCCCTGGGTTTTCCCCCACAGCCAAAACAATCCTGAAATTTTTGCCTAGAACGCCATCACGATCTTCTCCAATTCGACGCCCATCCAACATTTAACGAGCCACCCGTTGTTGAATTCGACCACCCCCAACCCTCACAATGGCCAAACTCTCGTAAGTCGCTGCTCTGTCAATCTCGGATCCGTCGACGGCGTACTTTGCGGCATTCTTCACCCCGTCGCGAGGGGTCGAAAACTCGGCGATCCAGGCGGGCCTTCGAAAAGACGTTCGAAATACGACGACACGACATGCGCGATGCAGGGAACGAGGAGGACTTTGTGACTGTGGACCCGACTGGGTGGATGGAGGAAGCAACGTGAACGAAGCGGAACTGCAACGAAAGACGATTTCGACACGAACCGGAAACATACACAAAACTTCACGAACCGCCCGCCTGCCGATCGCCGAGACCGAATGCCGCACGTCGCCGGATAAACAGACTGTGATTGTCAAAATGCTGACAGTCTTTTCACAGCCGTGGTGCCCCTGGTGGCAAGCTTAAGATGACCCTCGGTCTCCCCGTGTACGAATACCCAAATTCATCCCTAAGCTCTCGCGACACGGGGCATTCCAAGGACGAAGGACTGACTTGGTGCATAGCGGTGCCGTCATGAACTGCGCCGACAACTCGGGTGCTCGCAACCTGTACATCATCTCCGTCAAGGGTATCGGTGCCCGCCTCAACAGACTGCCCGCCGGTGGTGTCGGTGACATGGTCATGGCCACCGTCAAGAAGGGAAAGCCTGAGCTCCGCAAGAAGGTCCACCCCGCCGTCATCGTCCGCCAGGCCAAGCCCTGGAAGCGCTTCGATGGTGTCTTCCTCTACTTCGAGGACAACGCCGGTGTCGTATGTTTTCGTGGTACTCCGATAACGATTCGCATGCTGACAGGGTACACAGATCGTCAACCCCAAGGGTGAGATGAAGGGCTCCGCCATTACCGGCCCCGTCGGTAAGGAGGCTGCTGAGTTGTGGCCCGTAAGTCTTGAGCGATCCCAGACGCGCTTCATCAGACAACACTAACACCCGTCGCAGCGTATTGCCAGCAACTCTGGTGTTGTTATGTAAAGGAGGTTTTTCGTTAAACAAAAAAGGGCGAAAAGGACGACGTTACGGCTACGGATTAGGTCAACCAGCGCGAACCACGGGCAAAACACCAGCCTCTTGTCCCCGGCGCGACCCACGCGACCGACCCAGGGGAGACGGGAAAACTCTTGACATGACCAAAGAGGGTTGATGGGGCCTGGTCTTTTTTCTTTTGTGTTTCCTCGCTGGATGGCAGGGCTCTGTCTGCATTTCGGGCGTGAAGGGGAAAGAAATTCATACCAGACAATTTCGCATACAAAGGAGATATCCAAATCCGATTCTTTGCGCACGTTACATGCCGTCCGTTGCCGTCGTCGACACGCGAACAGGAACACCGGATAGACGTGTGAACCGACGGGTTCTTGTCATCCTGCCGGTCCCTGCAGTGGTTGACAAGTTTAAGCTGCCTCGTACGAGATAGTTGCAATGCTCACAGATGCGACCAATCAAACGTATCATCTGGATTGCTTCCACGTCAGCCATCGCAAGGGCATTTCCAAGTGACGGCATTTTCCTGAAACGTCTCCATTATCGTCCAGGAATCGTGAAATCTATGGTCAGCCTATTTCACAACGCGAAAGATTGCTGCGACCGTCCATTGCCAGGGCGAAGTCTCGCCTCAACCACGTCCATTTTTTGCAGCCCAAGTCGCGTCCCTTCCGATCGCGTCCCTCCAAAGGGCAGCGGCATACGAAGGGGCTTTGGCCAATCTGTGGGGAAAAGAAGTGCAGGTACTGGTCATCTTTGAGATGGCGGCACTGGCTCGTGACAAACCCTGAGACGGTATATGAACCCTTGGGGGAGGGCTTGAATTGCAGTGAAGCCCCTCCAGGCAGCAGTCAGATTCGCAGCCATGGTCATTCGATGGGCTGAGAGTACTACTGTACGCAGACCTTTATGGCGTGCTTCCGCGATGGTCTTTGGGGGAGTTCAAAACGCAGTGAAATACCGGTGTGTTATTCACACACCACCACACCACCAAATGCGCCCGATCTGGTCGTATCCAATCACGCGTGGCTGTGTCTGTGCCATCCTTACTACAACAGTATGCCCTGACGGTAACGTGTAGGTGATTCTTACGGCAACCCCAGGCCTTGCAGGTCGTCCATGGACACAGGAACAGCGCGAGGTTCCGAATGCCGGGGCCGCCTGTCGGGCCCTTGGACGGACTGCGTTGCGTGATCGCCATCATCAATGCCTCGCCTTGGACGGCGAGGAAGATTCTGTTTCCACAGGTTCAAAGCATCTGGTTTATGGCATCTGACTTCGAAATGAAGTCTTTCTTCATGAAAAAGCCGATAGATTCTTTGTCGATAATTGTCATCGGCGATGTGGCTGCCAGCCATCAAGTGCCGCGAGGTGGCGCACCGGTATTAACCAGGAAGGTTATGTCTAACTCATCGACATCATGTACCCGTCCGCGAAGTCATTCGCGAAGCTCAATGTATCAACTCAAGCGGCCTTTCCGCTTCCTTTTGTGTTGGGGTATGTTCAGTGGCATTTGTGACATATGGCCTTGATCTCGAATCTCTCATCGCGCCATCGTGGCTCACCAGGCGTGGACGCATGTGCCTTCTCCACCCTCCACCTCCGGGGATTGAATACGGCCAGGCCGCTACTGTCAATTGACACAACCAATTCATGTCTATAAATATTGCTCAACTATCTCTAAATGACTTGCCCGACTTCCTGGTGACGCTGAGGGTGTCGATTATGCCAAATGGCTCGGGCTGTCCTCCCCCACCGCTAAACTCCTCGATCAAGACATGACTTCCCAGAAGAGCTTCTTTATTAGCGTTCGAGGCCTCCCGAGCCAGGTAGCTCTGATCTACCTTGGATCGACGAGGAGCGCCCGATCGAAACGATGTGGCTATTGTTTCATCTATCAACCAGCAGTTCTTTCAGCTGGACGCACAGTTTGCAAGCCTTCCACAGTCGGCACCAGAGAGTTTCCAACATCTACACGCATCATCTCTTCAGGCAAAAGTCCGCGTTCAACGCTCCTCGAAATAAGCTCTCTCCAACCGCAACTACTCCGAAGGTCTCGTGTCCGCAAACCCTTCTCATCGTCCTTGGCCAGTCTGCGTACTTGGTTATGGCGGAACATCAGCAGGGATGGCGGGCCACGAAGTATATTGACTCCTACGTGAACAGCACATGATCATCGCTTCCGTCTACACTTTCTTCTGCGCTTCACCTCCGTTCTACCAAAAGAACATGCCGGAGGTGCGTATCTTTGGACACATAGCAAGGGCCCCAGATGGAAACACAATCATATGGGAGACTTGCATAGGCTAGAAACAGCCCATCAACTCGCGGTGAGGGATGACCGGTGACCAACATGTTTTCGTAGATGAAGGACAGAAGACGACGAGGCCTCAAAGACGCAGCTTCTCTGGCGCAAAGAGCCTCTGAGGTCATCAGTTGTCGCAGACACGTCCGACATGTTGTCTAGGGCCCATGCTAAGATGATGAATGGCAGGACAGAACTTACGTCAGTCACTCAATGGCAGGACCAGGTGAAACTCCGAGTTGTCCAGCCCTACTGATAATCTACCCTTAAGCCAGAGGAAACATCCTCACAGACAAGGCCTCGGTTGGCAGCTGACTTCCTGGACAGTCTCCCTGCCAAAGGGCTGGATCTGACTCCACGGTCATGCCGCGCATTCTGTTCCATAATGAACCATCTCGTACTTCATAGCTTCAAGGTTCCAAGACTCAGAAAATAGGAATACTCTGACATTTGAAAGGACGGACGACGATGAAGGACAAGGTCAACGTGAACCCGCCTCTTTTAGTTTCGTTTCTGTCATCACAAGTGGATGTCGGTCCCTAAGTCAGACGCTGTCGATCAACTTAGCCAATATGAGGAAGACGCCCGTGTCATTTGGTTAAGTTCCCCTTGAAAGAACTGGAAAACGATTTTATATACTGTTTAGCTACGCATCTAGGATTTCTGTGACAGCAAACCATTGTTAGCAGAATAGGCCTCTTGAACAGTAGTCTCGGGACAATAAAAACCAACAATCTGACCAAGAGCCAGTAGCCAGTAGCAGATGACCATGTGATGCTCACACTCTGTTTCTGCAAGTGATTGTCGTGTCCTCGGAATCGTCGGAGGGCCAGCGCTGAGGTGCGCCCTCGAAGCCCCTCGGTTACGCATGCAGTGTACTGAATACAACGCCGCCGGAGATGAAGGACGAAGGTGGGATGATGACCGTCGTTCTCACGTACTTTCCATGTGCCAATTTACTCCCGATGGCCACTGTAGGAACGATTTGGCAGATGGAGGCGAGGGCGCTTCGCAGGCAGTATCTCCCTTTGGTGTGAGCTTCTTGAGAAGGTACAGCGCGATGACCATGCACTACGCCACTGCCGACCACATCAACGCCTGGGTCAATCAAAACGTGACAGACGTCAAAGTAGTAGTGCTGTACCTTTCCCTCGGCGTTCGTGTACTACTCCCGACAGCCTACACAACCGTCCCAGAAACTGGGTCAACGCGTTGGCGCGTGCCTCGTGAAAGGGCTGCCTTGAGTGGACGTTTCCTTGGTGCAATGGCTGTCAATTCTTGCCCACATTGTACATCATCGCACAGTCGACCGACGCTGCTCAAACGGAGGCGCCCTTCGCGCTTCCTCGGGAGTCCTCACGTCCACGTCCACAGCCAGAGCGAAAGCATTCTTCTTCGTGAGTCATGTATAAATAAGCCACTGCCTGAAGGATGTCATGGCTCACCAGGGTACTTGCGCTTGCGACCATACGACAAGGGCGCCGCTGAGCGGTGCTTGTGCTGGTGTTGGTTATTGAAGAATGCAAGGACGTATTGAATAATGGAGGCAGCAAGTCGTCAAATTCTCCGTCGTCCTGCGTCCTTGTCGAGAATGTATTCAATTAAAGCAAGTCACGGATCATTCATCTCAGCGCTGAATTAGCCCGCCTGGCGTTGTGGTTGTGCTGGGATCTTGCGCGACGTAGATGCAGTTCTAGGATTTCAGACACGTGCCTCGAGGCTTCTCGTTGTGCCAGTTGTTCAGAATATAATTGAACAGTCGGTTGCTCATATACTTTGGTATTGTTACTGTGGGCTTCTATTTAAAAACGAACCAATTATTTAGCGAGTTCAAAGCAGTCGGAAGCGCCGGGGCAGCGCGGGGGTTTTTTGTCCCTTCTCTATCCGTAGCGTGATGCTTCTTGGCAATCGACGACAACAAGTACGCGAGAAAATATGAGAGAAGTCGGGTATTTCACGCGGACTCACGCGGACTCACGGGTTCTGTCGTCGCGCCCTGCTGACGCGTCATCAGCCTGTGAGGGTGAGGAGCGGGCTGCCACGCGACCACGCCCTTGATGACGCGGGCAGATGACCAGGCTGCCGACCGAATGTTCCCCGCAGGATTGACTGCGACGCGGCCTTGACCATGGAAGCACTGCTTGACACCGAGACACCTCACACAAGTCACTTCAACATCAATCGGGGCTTCGAAATTTGATTCATCTTAAGTATCTGTCCGCTGCTGGCCCTCGTCTGTCGAGGGGCGAGCGATCCCGACGGGGCGCCCCGAAGAACCCAGAGTCAAAATTCAAGTTGTGACGAACCAGCCGAGCGCAATAGTCACAACCTCACTCTGGTCATCATCCGTCCTTGCTACCGAATGCCCTCTTCCTTGGCGCGCTCGTCGTTGAGCCCGTGCCACACGGAAATTCGTCGATGCTAAAAAAAGAACAGACAAAAGAAAGATGATAAGGAAATACTTGTAAAGAGGCGGCCTTCCGCGATTCATTCCGAATGCCCGAGTGGCTGAAAGTGGAGAATCGTCATGCTGCTGGGAAAAAACAAGACCCGAAACTTTTTTCCCTCGTTTCCAATACAGGAATATAAAGAAACTGTGGATGCCCTCGCTGTCCCATGCTGACTGATTCCATATAAGAAGGGGCAAAGAGGTCAAGTCTGCCTCTCCTCCGTCTTTGGGCCACCTTGATTGCTGCTGTTTGTACAAGGAGATGAAAGAATATTTTTGGCCGATGCAGGTCCCGTATTTGTTTGACCTGCCGTCCACGCCATCCGGATGCGATAGCCGACATGCGAATGGGTATATGATGATGCTGCTATTGATTGTGGGAAAATTAAGGTCCGCTCTGGAGAGCGGGAATGCTGATGATGGGTTCGGGTCTTTCCAGCTCGTGTTTCGTAGAGTGATTGTTCTATTGCCATTGCTAGGGTGCCCCGACCCTGTTCGTCGTCGTCGTCGTCGTCGTCGTAGTCGTCGGTTCCTCTGAGAGACCGCTACTGAGGCTGGCTCGGCGGCATGGGGAGAATGCCAGTGTGTTGTGGGAAATGAATCGTGTTTTGTTGTGCGACCTGTGTCTGGTTCTGGGCTGCCTGCGCTTCGGCGGCTACGGCCGCGGCCTTCTTGGCTGCCAATGTGGCCTTTCTCTTGTCGACGGCCCCTTGCATGCTTCCGTTGAGCCAGCGCTCTGTGACGTGGTTAGTCATGGTCGTGAGGAGCTTCCAAAACGACTTACTCTTCATGGAAGCCGACATCTTCTCAGACTTGGTCATGGTAGAATAGTCCTTCTCTTCACCGCCCGCCTGGCTAGGCGGCGCAGACGACTTGGCCGACGCTGGAGCAGACGCGGGAGCAGGCAGAGGAGTCGAAGCGTTGTATTCGCTGACGTCCGTCGAAGTGTGGCGTGGCGAGGAGGCACCCTTGACGGTCCACTGACCGTTGCCCATGTGCTTAAACGAGACCGTCAATTGGGGAACGTCGGGAGTGGCCGGGGTCGAAAAGTCGTGCATATCAGAGAGGATGCGTTCCGAAAGAGACAGTTTGAGGGCGAGCTCTTGTGCGTTTTGCTTTCTGCTGATGCGAATGCGAGGTTTCTTGTGAACATGAGTGGCTTCCACGGCCTCTTCGTCAACGTCGGCCTCCTCTCTCCAGTTGCGCTGACGCTTCTTTTGGCGCAACCCGTACGTGGACCCCTCGTCCGAGACGGTGGCATTCGAAGACGAAGATGTCGGACGGGACTCGTCCGTGGTCTCTGGGGCAGCAGCGACGGTTCCGTTACTCTGTTTCTTTGCAGCAACCCTGCCCCTCTTGGGCGTGGTCTCTTCCGGCTGAGGCTTGGGTTCCTCCACCGGCTGGACCTTGGACTGGCGACCACGCTTCCGCTTAGTAGGCGCCTCTGACTGCTCTGGTTCGGGAGGAGGCGGCGGCGGCGGAGCGATGGCCTCTTCCTCGGGAGCAGGCGTATCGGGTTCAGACTCGACGACGACAGCTCGTTTGCCTCTCGGGCCTCTCTTCCGGCCCTTTGCGGGCGAAATAACCTCGGGCTCTGGTTGCGGTTGCGGTTGCGGTTGCGGCTCCGGCTCCGGCTCCTCTACGGTAGTGAAGGATGCCTTTTCGGCTGCGGCAGCTCTGCCTCTCCTCTTGGGTCCGGGCCCGGGTTTGACACCTCCAGGAAGTGCAGAGCGGGCGTCATCCTGTAACACTCCGTCAAACATCTTTGGGGGGTTGCGTGTTCTCTTGCCAGACACAATCACGCCGTCACCCTCGGCTGCCTTGGCGCTCGCTTGCGGCTGACTCCTGAGCTGGCGACCCTCTCCGCCGCCATCCCTTTGCGCGTCTGGGTCCTGGTTGCCGATCTTGTTGGGGTGAGGATCGTACTCAAACCCGTATACGCTGGCCATAACCCTATCTTGCCAACGTTGCTCGAGCGTGCCGGCGTCCTTCTCCTTGATGGTGGCTCTGTAACCCTGCACGTCGAAATCCTTTTCAATGTAAGACTCGACCTTGGAGAAGGCAGCCAGGTCTGAGGTCTTCTTTTCGAAAGCGGCATCCTGTACGGAGCGACGCTGTGCATTCTCTTGATCATCGACAATCTTGGTGCACACCTTGTATTCTTCTTGCCAAGTGACAAGAGTCTTGTTGACGTGGGCGAGGAGCTCCCACAGTTCTTCACAAGGCATATCTTTGTGGTCTTTGATGAACTCGATAAACTCGGCAGGATCTCTGATCTTGTCGTATCTGTACTGCTTCCTGAAACGCTGTCGCATGCCGGGCAGAGCTGGCGTGCTAGCACCAGTGGGTGCAGGAAGAACTGGCGATCCCTGGCGGGGTGTCAAGGCTGGAGTGGGTGCTGCAGAGTTGTAAGTCGATTCTTGAGACGTTTGTTGGCCCTGGCTGCCGGACGGATGGTCCTCGTCATGATCGGCATCACGCTCAACCTCGTCGGGTTCACCCTCAGCATCGGCATGACCATCCTCGTCGACGTCGAGGGTATGAGCCTCCGCAGTCGTGTCTGCATGGTCTTCTGGGGCGTCCACATAGGCGCTGGTGTCGTTGGCATCAACGTTGGACATCGGGGCGGAGCCTTCGACCATGACGGGATAGACAGAGTGTGTGACGTATTCGCCTTCGATGTAAGATGTAAGATGGGACCACTGGTAGACAGGCTTCTCAAATGGAGGAGTGGACTCCTCTTCTTCCTCTTCTTCTTGAACCTCGGGCTCTTCAGCGGCAACGTCCTTCTGGGGGACGGCGTCAGACTTATGGGCAGGGTCGACCGTTATCTCATCATGATAAAAAGGAACGTCCTGTTGCTGAGACAAAAACGAATCGGAAATCTTGACATTGGGTGCGGGTTCCGAACTGTTTTCATCCTCGAGTGGGCCCACAGCCTCTGTGGCCTGAACATGTCCATTGATGGTTTCTCCATTAACGGTCGGCTGAACATCTAGGGCGGGTCCTCTCTCCGCGGACTCTGCGGTGCCAGCCGTGTTGGCGATAACCGCAGCGATTGCCGTTGCAGGGGCATCAGTGAGGCCAGTTGTGGCGGCTGTTGCGATGCTTTGCTGTGTGCCATTCACATTTGGCTGCTCGACGGCCGACTCAGCCTCCTCCGGCTGGACCGCCTTTTGAGGAGCGGTGACCGTCGGTCGCGCAGGGGAGCTGGCTTCGAGCTTCGGCCGAACAGAAAATTCTTCGGCGGGCTCGTCGCGTCGAGTTGACGTTTGCACTGGCTGCTGGACGTGTTGATCGGACTGATCGGCATTGATGATGGTGACCTGGTTCACGCGGATGGGTTGTGGATAGGCAATAATGTGGCCAGGGTTTGGGTCTTTGGCGGCGACAGAAGAAGAGGCGGCGGTACCAGTGCCCGCGACAGACTCAATCTGATCGGACAGCTTCTCATCCTTCTTGATAGCTTGCTGATGGGCAGGCGAGAGGAGCTGGTGAGCGTCGTGGCCCTTTCTCTGTGTGGGAGATGAGAATTCATGGTCGTGGGGCGCCGGGCCACCAACACGGATGGCGTTTTGTTCCTCCTCATGGTCCGAGCTGGCATCGGAGCTCAACAGATCTGAAGAATCGCCAATGACCTCAATAGTGTCCTTGACGATATCCTCGTCCGAAGGTTGTGAGTAGAAAGACTGCTGCTCGGCGATGGACTTGCGAGCCGGTGTCCGACGGCGAGCGGCAGGTAGGGCGGCGAGTGAAAAATCTCTCGAGGTAGCCCTGCGCTTCTGAGAAGCCGGGGTGAAGTAGTCATCGTCGGCAACCTCGCTCTCTGCTCTTCTCTTACGAGTGGCGGTGCGCGGAGCCGGGATCGCAATCTCGGGCAGCTCATCCTCAAAGTCTGCAGCCGAGTAGTCAATCTTGGTGCGCTTCCGCAAAGTGTGAGGCCCCTTGCGGTAGGCCTCGTCTTCTTCATCGGGGGCACCGTCAAAGCCGCCAGTGCGAGATCTCTTTCTAAGAGTCTTGCCAGGGCCTGAGACGCCGGTGCTCGGTGAGGAGCGAACGCTGGAGAAAGGGTTGTTCATGATGATGGTCTTGTTGCCTCCGCGGCGATTAGGAGGAGCCGTCTGGGGAGTGCGTGATACCGCAGCGGCCGGAGGAGACCGCGTCATGATGGTGGAGTTTGTGTCGGTGCCGACACTTGTATCTGACTGGAGGCTGGAAGAAGGAAGAGTTTTCCGACGATTCGGACGACCACCACGACCTCGCTGATCCATGGCCAGGCGGATGAGTTGTGAGGTGACGAGGCGACGAAGGGTGAAATCAAATCAAGACGATGAACGCTGACTGAGAAAAAAAAAAAAAGGTTGCGGACGGGTGTAGGTGGGTAAGCGATGGCGAACGGGGTATCAAGGGAAACCACGAGAAGAAGGCGAGATGGCAAGAGAGGCCATTCAGCCAGTTGCAGACTGTCTGTATAAGGAGGTGTCAATGTTGTTGACGACCGTCGATGGGTAGATTTTCCTTCGCCGCGGTGTAAGGGACTACAGCGGAGGTGAAAATATGGGCAAATCCGGGATTGATACTTGAAGTGGTGATGTGGTTTGACTGAGCCTTAGCGGGCTGAGCTCGTTGACTGGCTGAGAGCGAGTAGGTACTCGGGTCAGGTCTGGTTAGGTGCTTTTTTTTTTTTACCGACGGCCAGTGCCAGTGGATGACTCTGTTGCTGGTAGGACTGGAGTGGTGTGTGTGTGTGTGTGTGCCTGGACCTGGGTTTTCGGAGGTAAATGGAATGGGGTAAAAATGACCAGGCTTGGAATGTCCTGCGTATGGAACGGGACGTCAGGCAAAAAGAAGAAGGCCTCTCGAATATTTTCGATGGGCCGTAAAAGGCGACGATGCTGTTTTGGAGAGGTAGAGGGATAGGAATGGCGAATTATTCAGAGCCGGAAGAAACGTGACGTTTCTTGTTCTTGTTCTTGGTTCGTCGACGAACCCCCTTCTTGTTACTGCGTTGTCAGTCAAAGTGAGTGAGATGAGCAGCCGGTCACCTACTATTCAGCGAGGTACAACCTACACTCCTCTTGAGCAAAGTAAATCACTTCTTGAAGCGCTTATGTCGTCGGCGTACGGAGTATTTTCTTGTATAAGTAAGACTGGGAGTTTGGTCGATTGAGTAGTAGTCAGTGTGTTCGCAGCCAGTGTCCCCTCCGCCTTGCCTCTTGCATCGTGCCTCGTGCCTCGTTCCTTCCTTGCCTCGTCTCGCTCACTTGCACCGATTTCACATTTCTGCCGGGCTGTCACCGCCTGGCAGCCCAGCTGCTGTCAGGCTTTTGTGGATGTGTTGATTGGCTCGTAGGACCGCCAGCCTTAGCTAGTAGGTACAAGGTCACTTCCTTGCGTGGGCACCTAAGGTACTATCAGGGGGCTGAAAGCGGCAGTACGTAGAGCTACCTACCTAATTACTCGCTGGGCTGTCAGACAGACTTTATTGGCGGCCTCGTGGTCTTTGCCCTTCTGTAGGCACCTCATGCCTGACCGCTAAAACCAAGCACCTCAGGTGATGTAGGCTCAGTCTGGGGGATGTGTACTCTCTGAACAGCCAGCTGCTCACTGAGAGGTCACCCAAGATGCCGAACACTTTGCAGTCCACAAGTGGCTAGCGCCCAGTCTCTCCGCCTGCAAGTCCCTGATGACGACTCCGTAGAGCTGGAGCAGCATCGATGTTAATGCCGCTAGGTACTTCGTATCTTAAGAAGGAAGTTGCTGAATGATGGGTAATTCAAGTGTGGGATACAGATTCCCAATCATCCAACTGTCTGGGCACCCGGACTAGATAGCAGTATTGCATCTCTACATGCATCATTACCTGCCCTGAATAGACGTTTTCCTCGCATCTATATTGTTGCTTTCAAGCTGTCGTTTTATGCTGTTTGTTACCTGGCCGCCCCTGACTCAGCTTTCCAAGCGTCCACCCAGCTGATAGCAGGTACCTGGTATTAACTAGCCACCCAAGACCTCCTGCGCCTCCTCTTACCGCCTCAACCTCACCTTAACATAACGCTAGAGGTCCCTACCTAATTACTCTGTAAGAAAGGCACTTACCTGAGGTTCTCTTCCCGGCGGCTGTGACGTCTGCCCCGCAATACCACGTCTCCATCAACATCACCAGGTGCAGCGCAGCTATGGCTTCCAAAAAGACAAAGACACCCGCCGCCGGCGACGACATTGACGAACTCTTCGAGGGCCTCAACGACAATGCAGTCCCCAAGAAGTCACTCGAGAAGAAGACCAAGCCCACCACGGCTGCCTCCAAGGCCATGGCCGACCAGGACATACTGGCCGAGCTGGAAAAGGACATTGAGCAGCCATCCCGCCCTCACACGCCCCGTATTAAGGAGACGGCCGTGAAGGGTCCTCCTCGCCGCTCTGCGACTCCTACTACCGACGACAAGGCCGCTGCTCCTCGCAAGTCGACTGACAGCGCCCGATCCCTTCGTGCAAGCTTCACCCCTAGCGCCACGAGCTCTGATCTCCAAGAATCCGACAGGAAGCCTGAACAACCTGCCGCTGCTGCTGCCTCGTCGTCAGCTGCCGCTGCCGCTGCCGCTGCCGCTGCTCCCGCTGCCGGCGGTGGCTGGTGGGGAGGCATCTTTTCTACCGCTTCTGCCACCGCCACTGCTGCCATGAAGCAGGCTGAGGCGGCCGTCAAGGAAATCCAGAAGAACGAAGAGGCCAAAAAGTGGGCTGAGCAAGTGCGAGGGAACGTCGGTGGGCTCAGGGCGCTGAGTGAGTACTAATTTCACTGCAGGTTACGTCCTTTTCGGCGCGATTGGGACGGCAAGTAATGAATGCTTGGGCTGATATTGTCTGCACAGGTGACAACCTCCGCCAACAAGCCCTGCCAACATTCACCAACATCCTCCACACTCTCGCGCCCCCGATCAGCTCCCACGAGCGTCTCCTCATCCACATCGCCCACGACATGGTTGGGTACCCCTCGCTCGACCCCTTGATCTATGAGACCTTCTCGCACGTCATGTCCCAGGTGGAGGGCGGCGAGTTGATGGTCATTCAGCGAGGCCAGGAGAACACGAGCAGGAGGTACTCTAGCGACGGAGCTGGTTGGAGAGACGGTCCGTGGTGGAGGCAGTCTGACGCCCCGCGTGACCTGGGTCTGATCAAGGGATTGACCGAGGGCACCAAGCTCTGCCGCGCCGGCGCCGAGGGCTACGCCAACGAGTTCTTCGCTGCAAACGGCGGCTTGGAGCAGGCCAGAACCCGCGCCATCGAGCCGGTCAGCGAGGAGAACCCCGTCCGCAGCTCTGATCTGTTCCTGGCCATCCAGGCCATCGGCACCGCGTCCGACTCTAGGCTGTTCTCCCGCACGTCCGCTGTTGAGAAGGAGAAGGAGGCCTCGGCCGTGGCTGACCCTGACGATGTCGACGAGCTTGTGTGTTTCGCCGTGTTCTGCCTGGACCCGGTGCACGACATCGAGTATTCGGCCATTAGCCAGTCCATCCCTGCCAAGTGGATTCAATGGCTCGATGCCGCTCATCCTCTGACGCCCGCCAGCGGCGATGACGGTCAAGAACCTTCGCTGTATCAGTCGATTCCCGACGAGATTCGCGAGATTGTCGACGGCGGCGGCGTCGACCCGCGCGAGTGGGTTGCCGAGTGGATCGAAGAGGCTCTCAAGCTTGCCGTGGGTGTCGTCGCGCAGAGATATGTCGCCCGCAGAATGGGTGTCGGCGAAGGCGGTATTGGCAAGGGCAAGAGACGTGTGGATGAGGTGCTCGGAGACGGCGGCGGCGAGGCTGCTCGTGCTGGGCTGATCTGAGCCAGCCAGCACATGAGCAATGTATGATTTCTTTTACGTGGGTGTTCGGGTATACCTGCTTTGTTTCGTGAATCATGGGATCCACGGCCAGTTACTACGTCTTGCGGCTGCTTAGGCATCTGGATCAACTGTAGGCAGTCCTTTTGAATGGATGGTTATCAAACGAATTTAAACACATGGGCTGCCATTAAGTGCGGTGTTGAGGCGTGTTCGCTCACAGTGAGAGACGCCCTGTAGCTTATGCTGACGGGTTTCGGTCATCTTATGTTCCAAGGACACGTTATAACGAGATCGTTGTCCTTGGATTTCCCATCTACGGCAGGAATCATTACAGCCACCGAGATTACATCAACCCCGGTTGAGGTTGAAGAAGGCCGAAAGAAGCAGTATAACAATAAATAATATTGGACTTGACCGAGACTAATACGACGGGGCGAATAAGTGTCACCAGCTGCAATTGGCCCCTGCAGCTGCCAAAGCACCGTAGTCCCGTCCCACTGGAGGCTGCTCCACTCAGCTGTCTACAGGACCCCTGGTCCACATTGTCTTATGTAATCGCTCACATCCGAGTCGCGAAAATTCTGGATGAAAACTTCCAGCGACGTTTATCCAACAACTTCTCTTTTGCCTCACCTCGTCTGGGACTCAAAATCCCGAACATCTCTCCAGGTTCAGGCTCGACAGAGTCCATGACGATCGCCATAATGCATGGCCTCTTCTCTTGCTATACTCTCAAGATTCTCAGAGAGCAAACACAATACAGCAGCTTCGTACCAGTCACTCGGTCACTCACGAGTCCTTGCTTGCGCGAGGGTCTTCCACCCGCGCCGCGTTTTGCGGTGCAGATCGGAAGAGGACGGGGATGAGACGAGAGGCGCTACGTAGGTTGTGTCCCTTGGGTCACGGCTTTGCGTGCCTGTCGTCGGCTTCATCGCTGCGAGAACGAAACGGACCATCATAGTCCATGCCCATCTAACCTCCTACATGGGCGAGGCTCCAGGCGTACCGACATGCTACTTGCCGTGATACCACTTGCTTGCTCTCCTGCCGATAGACCGTACAGTGTACTGCGTGAGATGCCGATGCGTGCCTAACTCATGTGTACTGTTGAGAGGTCGGCGACTCAAGGTTAATTCCTTCATGTCTGTCTCGACGATGAGCCACCAAGGGCTGCTGGGTCCACTCCCAATGAAGAATCTCATCTGATTGGTCGCAAGGACCCAGGCAGGGGCTCGACTTCCTTTGCTTCAGCGGGCGCCCCTGACGTCACTTGGCAGTCACGCAGACATTCGCATCTCACCTCACCTTATCCTCTTCTGTCCAGAGAACACAGAACAGGCAAGGTTAAGTAGGTCGGCGATGCAGGTCATGTAGCTCATTAGTGTACGTAACTAATTATTTAGCGGAATTCCCTGCCAAGGAACGAGCTCTCCTTTATCATTACATCGAATCGTGCGACGTGTGCATGTGTTTCTGGCTTCCATCTACTTTAATAGGTATCTGCTCATCACCAGACACCAAGTCACAAACCTGTTTCATTCTGTTCGCCTCGAATACTGCGAAGTATTAACTGTGCTTCCACCTTAGTCATACTTCATCTACCATGCCGTCCAAAGACTCCCAAAATACAAAGTTGTCTCAACTGCCACTGAGCACCTCCGGCCCAATCCATTGCGCCGTGACAGGAGCAGCGCTGCTCAACACCCCTTACCTCAACAAGGGCACTGCTTTTCCCGACAATGAGCGTCGCGAGTTCAACCTGACGGGTCTGCTACCCCAAAGTGTCCACACCCTTGAGCAGCAGCTGAAGAGGGCATACGAGCAATACTGCACGCGGCAGGATGATTTGGCCAAGAACACCTTCCTGACGTCGTTGAAGGAGCAGAATGAAGTTCTTTACTACAGGGTATGCTTTACGACAAGGCGATGCGTGCAGTGTGCTGATCAAACGGTAGTTGCTGCAAGACCACCTCCCAGAAATGTTCAGCATCGTTTACACCCCTACCGAAGGAGACGCCATTCAGAAATTTTCGAGTCTCTTCAGGCGCCCCGACGGGTGCTTTTTGAATATTAACGATACTGATCGAGTCTATCACGACCTGGCGCAGTGGGGCAGGCCAGAGGATATTGATTACATTGTCGTCACAGGTGATTTATTTCCTGCGAATTCCTCTGACAAGCTCATCTGACGCGTCATAGACGGCGAGGAAATCCTGGGCATCGGAGACCAAGGCGTGGGTGGCATCCTCATCTCGGTGGCCAAGCTGGTTCTCACAACGCTTTGCGCCGGCGTTCACCCCAACCGTACACTTCCAGTTGTCCTGGACTGCGGAACCGACAATGAAGACCTTCTCAAAGACGAGCTGTACCTTGGCTTGCGACAGAAGAGAGTCAGGGGGCACAAGTACGATCGCTTCGTAGACGAGTTTGTCAAAGCCGCGCGACGGCTGTACCCAAGGGCGTACATCCACTTTGAAGACTTTGGTTTGACAAACGGTAAGCCAATTATCTGCTTTGCCACTCAGATCATCAAACTGACAATCTTAGCTCGGAGGATCTTGGACCAGTACCGTCCCCACATCCCCTGCTTCAACGACGATGTCCAGGGAACGGGATGCGTTACGCTCGCCGCTATCATGGCTGCGTTGCACGTGAGCAGGCAGAAGCTCGCCGACTTGAGACTCGTCATCTTCGGCGCCGGGTCCGCCGGAGTTGGAATCGCCGATCAGGTGCGGGATGCGATTGCATCCGAGGGCGGCATCAGCAAGGAGGATGCGTCCAGGCAGATCTGGTTCGTTACAGACACAACCCTTCCACGCAACTCGCACTGACAGATGCAGGCTGGTTGACAAGCCCGGCCTGCTGACCACCGAAAGCGAAGTCTCCTCGGCCCAGAAGGGCTTTGCGCGGGACGCCGGCGAGTGGAAAGACAAGGACGGAGACTTGCTCACAGTTATCAAGAACGTCAAGCCGAACGTCCTCATCGGCACGTCGACGAAGCCCAATGCTTTTACAGAGGAGATTGTGAGGGCGATGGCGGAAGGCGTGGAACGGCCTATCATCCTTCCCCTGTCCAACCCCACCCGACTGCACGAGGCTGTCCCAGAGGATCTCTACAAATGGACCGACGGCAAAGCTCTGGTCGCCACTGGCTCTCCCTTTAAACCCGTCAAAGGACCTTGGGGCAAAGACGGCAAGGAAATCGAGATCGAGGTCGCCGAGTGCAACAACTCCGTCGTCTTCCCCGGCATCGGTCTCGGTTCCGTGCTCTGTCGTGCGAAGTTGGTCACGGACAAGATGCTCGTTGCCGCGGTGGAAGGCGTGGCGAGTCTCAGCCCCGCGCTGAAAGACCAGACGGCGCCGCTCCTTCCCGGTGTGGATGTTGTCAGAGACGTCAGCGTCAGGGTTGCGAGGAACGTGATCAAGGCCGCGGTCGAGGAGGGCGTGGCTACCGAAGATGGGATCCCAGATGACGACGACGAACTGGACGAGTGGGTCAGGGAGCAGATGTGGACTCCCGAGTATCGTCCGCTGGAACTGGTGGACATTGTGGGCGCCAGTAGGGAGGCAAAGGGGGAGATGAGAGTTGCGGGCAGTCTGAGCGAGGTTGGCAAGTGGTGATGCTGGGTTTGGTGTTTTCGTCTGTCCTGCTTCCGCTCGCCTTACATCTATGAATGATGGTATGCTCAGGTCTGCCACATGCGACCACACCCACTGGAGAACTCGGGATCCCGTCCGCTCTCCCATCGATAAACCAGTGAGGGCCAGAGTAGTAGTTGGGTCGGTGACGACCAGCGAATGCCTGGTGTTGCATGTTATTTTAGTATTTTTGGGCCTTTTTTTCGTTTTGCCTCGTCTTGTTTTGCAGTTTCCACCTACCAAGAACATGGAAGGTTAAGTATCAATACCTCAGCTACAATTGTTTCTTGAGGCTTAAGGAACCTTTGACCGTCAAAGTCATTGTACTCTCCTGGACTTCAATCTCAAGACGAACATCACGATAGCTTCGAACTCGTAGTGCAATATAACCACTGAAGATTGTCATCAAAGGCAACATCTGTCTTATATCAGACATTTTAAACTCCAAGTCTTCAATTCTAAATCCTATAGCATTGCTTCACGTGAAGAGTAGAGCGAAGAAAAAGCATTGTTTGTCGAGTGTACTAGTAGGTAGGTCAAGGCATGACTTGGGCATTGCAGAGCCTTGTCAAGTCCATGAAAACATTGATGGATAAAGCAGGTTCATATAAGACCTCTGAACTCGAGCCCTCCTAAATCTTGGGAAAAGTGAAGCAAGTCTAGAATCCAACACTTCTTATAATTCATGGGTTGACTTTTGCTACTAGACACCAAGGTTATGTTTGTGTAATAGGTCTTTTGGTCAACGTGTTTTAGGTTGACATCTCTTGAACAAAGCGTTGACTGGACTCGACGATATCCCCCGAATTACACTAGGATTTACTGTACCGATTCCGCCCCAAAAACACTTCTGATTGCTGTCTAACTGTACATTCTCAAGCAGAACAAACCCTCTGTCAAGTGTGACTTCAAACGTCTTGATTCTGAGGTTACAGTTACGAATACTGCGGCCTGCCACAGAAACTTTGGCTTACGACATTCATACAAAGCCTCACAGTCGTCCAGGCTCAATGTTCTCTAGTCTCAGCTATATAGGACGCCCTACTGCTGCGACACGTCAACCTTGCTCCACCAAAACTCCGACTCTCTCCTCGCCCAGGTATCATCGTGCAACCTCGCCGGCGGCCCGACCGGACCCCCAATCAGCTCCTTGTTCTCCTCCCCGAAAACCATGGCCTTGGGCGCGCCGGCGTCGTAACGCACCCACTCGGGCCTCTCCGGCACGTCGCCCTCGACCGCGTTCGGGTCGCCCGTGGCAACGAAACTGGCAATGTACGCATTATACGTCAAGCAGAGCTCCCTCTGCGCGTCCGAGATGCCCGTCCTGCTCGGCTCGCACGTCTCGTAGTACATGTTCTCGCCGTGCCGCGCCCTGTCGAGCAGCGAGCTCTCCAACCCCCACTGGTACAGGTACACGGGCTGCGCCGACGACGCCCGCGACGCGAGCTCCGCCGTCTGGCGCACCGGCGCGACGTACGCGTACTGTCCGTACGCGACCTCCAGCCGGCGGTACTGCGCGCCGGTGCCCTCGAGGTCCTCCCTGTACGGCGACGACGCGACGGCCAGCGGGTCCGGGTAGAGCGCGTCGACGGCGGCGATGTCCGCCTCCGAGAGCAGGGGCAGCAGGTCCGCGAAGAAGCGCGTGAACTCGGCCGACGCGGAGACGCGCTTGCTGATGTAGATGGACCCCTCGTTGCGGTTGAAGCCCGTCATGATGGGGACCTTGCGCCACTTGTCCTGGCGCCAGGACTCCATGGGCGTGCGCGGGATGATGTCGCCGTCGATGACGGGCTGGAAGGCCCAGCGGAGGGAAGGGTTGTACTTGTCGAAGACGGCGATCTGGGCGGCTTGCACCTTTTCCGTGGGCACGCTGCGCAGGAAGGCAAAGGTTTCGGCGGCGGAGAGGTCCGGAGGGCAGCCGTTCTCGGCGAGGAAGTCGGCGAACTGGGACTCGTGGATGGGTGCGCTGTATGGCCGGACGGCGCGGGAGGTGGGAGCGCCGGATTGGAGGATGACTTTGTGGAAGAGGGGTGGTGATTGGCCCTCGTCATGGAGGAGAAGATGGCCGATCTTGACGAGTGTGTTAGTGAGGGTTGGTGGACGAGGATAATATCATGAGATCGTGAGGCGAGACTTACAGAGTGGCCACCAGCGGAGATCCCAAAGAGGGTGACGTTGTTGGGGTCACCTCCAAAGGCCGCGATGTTATCACGAACCCATTCCAGAAGGATGATTTGGTCTTTCAGGCCAAGGTTGAGAGCACCCTCTTCGTAGCTCAGCGTTGATGGCAGGAAACCCAGCGCGCCAATGCGGTAGTTGAACGAGACAACAACCAGGTCTTGTCCCGAGTTGGCAATGAATGACGGCGTGTTGTGCATCATGGCCGTTCCTCTGTTGAAAGCACCGCCGTGGATGTACACACCAACGGGCAGGGGCTTCTTCTCCCCATCTTGGGTAGATGGAGGAGGTCTGAAGACGTTGGCAGTGAGACAGTCCTCGCTGTACTCGAACTTGGGACCGCCAGGGAAGAGCTGCTTGCCCGGTGCCACGGCGCCGAACCTTGAGGCATCGATGGTCGCCGTCGACGGTTCCACCTTGACCGGCGGCCGGAACCTACGATCTCCGGTCGGTGGCAGCGCGTACGGGATGCCACGGAAAGCCTCGATGGGCCTGGGAAGCTTCTGGGTGAGCACCGTTCCGACGACAGTACCCTGCGTGAGGTTCACCGACGGGCGGTCGTCAACTTTCGAGCCCATTGTGAACTCGTGTGAGTCTATTGGTGGTGTTCAACAGCAAGGATTCGTGGCGTGTCTTGTTCTGGAACTGAGTTGGAACTTGGGGCAAGGGCCGTTGATGATGATGGGTTCAATACTATCGGCGGATGTAAGTACCGCACTGCCGTTCAATTTAAAGAAACACCAAAGTCATCGGCAGGCAACTCACTAACCACCCACTGCGCTTGACCTGAGATTCGATCAGCCGTTAAATGCAAGGGCAAGTTTGACAGGTTGATACGGGGTGTTTTCCCGCGGACACCAGACGGCCGATCTCGGCGTGTTGCGTGCTATCGGCGGCAAATCTAGCTCCGAGAATGGGATCCATCCCGTCTTATCAGGATGCGATTGGGGACATGAATCCTCGACTCATGCCATGTTTAAGAATCCCCGCGATAACCAACTCTAGCCGAGCTCGGTTCTGCGGGAAATGGTGTCCGTCATGGGGTTTTGTCAATGGATGCTGGTCGTGATAAGCTGTTTAGAAGAACGGCATATTGATCTCCGCGTTATCTACTTTATCTAGACTACCACTCTACCCCAGAACCAGTCTTGTAGCCTCCAAGGGGGTTGGAGATAATGACCAATGGATGATGGTGCATTAAAACAGATAGTCGTCTCCTTTGGGGAGCTGTCATGATTGCTTCGACAGTTGCCTATTCCTCACAGCTCGAACTTGCGTGGGCTCCGAGAGTAAACAAGTCAAGATGGGCGACCACGCGGAACTCGAAAAGGACATCGAGAGGGTCGCCGACGACGGCCTCGAGCCGACAAAGTCGCTGACGGCGGGCGAGATCCAGCACCTCGACGCCTCGGCGCAGTTCCTGTACGAGAACAACATCTCCGACGAGTACCTCACCGAGCTCGTCAACGACAAGGAGAAGAACCGCAAGCTGGTCCGCAAGATCGACCTCATCGTCCTGCCGCTGCTCGCCGGCACCTATGTGCTGCAGTACATCGACAAGCAGGCGCTGTCGTACGCCGCCGTGTTCGACCTCTTCACCAGCACGAGCGTCACGCAGACGCAGTACTCGTGGTTCGCGAGCATCTTCTACCTGGCCTATCTCGTGGCCGAGTACCCATGGGTGTACGTCGCTCAGAAGACACGCATGGGAAAGGTGGTGGCGGGATGCGTGCTTTCGTGGGGTGTAGTTCTCATGATCACGGCCGCGTGCCACGACTTCCCTGGGCTTGCGGCCTGTCGATTCTTGTTGGGTATGTCGACCTTTCATCTCCGTTGAGAATATGCGTCTGACAGCTCTAGGATGGTTCGAGGCACCCATTACCACGTGCTTTATGATGATGGTCTCCATGTGGTAAGTCGACTTGGAGGACCTCATATAGTTCAGGACCGAACGCTGACATTTGCAAGGTACGTTCGATCTGAACAACCATTCAGAGCAGGTCTCTTCTACTGCTGCAACGGTATCGGCTCGATGCTGGGTGGCCTTCTCAGCTACGGCATCGGCCAGATCCATTCGTTTCCAGTATGGAAGGCCGTCTTCCTCATCTGCGGCGGCATGACGGTGCTATGGGGCATCCTCCTCATCTTCTGCCTCCCGGACAGCATTCTCACCGCCAAGCGCTTCTCCCTCGAGGAGCGCGCCCTGCTCGTCGGCCGTGCCCGCCTCTCGAAGACGGGCGTCCTCAACAAGACGATTCAGTGGTACCAGATCAAGGAGGCCGTTCTCGACCCGCAGGTGTGGCTTCTGACGCTGTTCGTGCTGCTGAACGAGATGATCAACGGCGGCATCGCAAACTTTGGCAAGCTCATCATCAAGGGCCTCGTGACCGACCCCCTGCTCACCACGGCGCTGGGTATCCCCCAGGGAGCTTTCCAGGTCTTCTGGATCCTCTCGGGAACCTTTACGGCGACCAAGCTGAAGAACCAGCGCACCACCGTCATGGCGCTCTGGCTGATTCCCACCATCATCGGGTGCGCCATGATCTGGAAGCTCGACCGCCTTCACCACAAGGTCGGCGTCCTCTTCGGGTACTACCTCGTCGGCTCGTTCGTCGCGTCTCTGGTGCTCGCGCTGCAGATGCCCGCGACCAACCTGGGCGGGTACACCAAGCGCATCACGGCTTCCGCCATTGTCTTCACGGCGTACTGTGTGGGCAATGTCATCGGCCCGCATGCTTTCCTGGCCGAGGAGGCGCCGCTGTATCCCACGGGCTGCAAGCTCATCCTGGGGTGTGCAGTTGGGCAAATGGCTATTGCAGTCTCGTTACGGCTGATGCTGATGCGTCGCAACAAATCGAGAGACGAGGCTGCTGCTGCGGCGGGTGTGGACGCGGATGCTGAGCACGAAGACGAGAACGCTGATTTGACTGACATGGAGGTATGCTTGATCGCAAGTGGAAGAAGTTGACGAACGCTGCTAACCACCAACAGAACCCTAAATTCCGGTACGTGTTGTAAGTGTGGATGACGAACGAAGAGGTCTCGAAGAACTGTAGAAAATGATACCAGCGTTATGACACCGCGTTTTGAAGAACACTCTTGTATTAGGTAGCATCGAATGCATTGCTTTTGTGTTAGCATCGAATGAATCAAGATTGATCAGATCATGCCAAATTGCAGCTTCATCGCACATATCCCCCAACAGGCGGCTCGGAAACGGTCCAAGTGGAATTGACAGCAAGGTTTGACCTGAGACTGTCGTATTGGTTGGCTGTCTAGACGTGTGAGACCCGTATCTGTACCATGGCGAACACCTTAACCGACACGGCTTTTTCAAGGCCTCTACTTTGATCTGCGGCACGGAGACTATCGAGGTAGCCCCAGAATCCTCGGCCATGGAGACCATCGAGGGCGGCACGAGAATCCTTCGCTAGCCGGGGATGGGATGAGAAGGAGTAGGGGGTAGGTAGAACAACGGCTGGCTTCGCAATCGGAGCGGGGAGACGAGTCACTGGACGGTCTGGACGGGACATGCAGGTTGGCTTGTCTCGAACGCGGAAAATCTCATTGTGTTGGGTAGTCGTGAACCATTCCTATGCCATTTTCCTCTCCTCAGAGAGCCGGACGCCTCGAATTGGCGATTTTGAACCATGCAACCAACTCTAGATCCATGATATAGACCGACCGAACCGAACGACTAGACCTTTTCGGAAGAGAGAAGAGTCAGCCTTCGTTGCCCGGATTTTTGTGTGTGAAAACAGAAAACCCTTTTTCCCCCCATGAATTTCCCAACGAGCGCAAACTCCCGCACGTACCATTTCCTCCCCCGAGGACAAAATGCTCAGCATTTACCGCTGGGCGGACCAGACGGCCTTGACGAGGCCGTCACGCTGGGCAAGGCGGTTGAGGGCGTCGTCGGACTCGCCCATGGCACGGACGAAACCGCAGAGGGCGTAGACGTGGTTCTCGCCGGGGACAGCGCGGCCGTTCTCGTCAACCTTGGCGATGGAGATCTGGACGGAGGCGTGGTCCTTGGCCTTGATGATGCGGTTGGTGGCGCTGCACTTGCGCGGAACGTAGCTGGATAGGAGCGAGTGGTTAGCCAGGCAAATTCCCTCGTCATGGTGCGTCCTCGACCTCGAAATCCGGTTCCGAGAGCTGGAGCAGAGCTTCCGCGACAGATAATCCAGCTTCCCTCCTCTTTCTCGTACTCTGTTCAGCACGTTTGTCCGCCGCCTGTGTTTGTCTTTTCCTCTTCTTTTGCTCTGTGTCTCCAGCACGCACGGAAGCTCTCCCCAGTCTCTCGTCAGGCGGTATTTCGGGCTGCGGCGGTCGCGTGGGTTGATAGGTAGGTGGTAGGTATCGCTTACAGATCGACGATCTCGCCCTTGTCGTTCTCCATTGCTGCGGACTTTCGTTCGGTGGTCTGGGAGGAAAAGTTGGGTGGTGGTTGCTTGCGCGGAAAGTGGTCGTCGCGAAAAGGTGCTGATGGCTGTAGCGGGGGTGAAATTCTACAACTTCAGTGCAAAATTCCGTGTGGCTCCCAAAATCAGTGGTGGTCCAAGCGTCAGCTACTGGAAGGGCTGGAATCACGTGTGTGAAGAATCAGGTGACTGCGCGGCAATCACGCGGGGAGGCTTCAAAGGGTCTGTGCTCCGATGACCCGAAGTACGTACCTGAACAGGGGCCACCCCGCTGTGCCTGTAGGCCTGTCGTGTTGTTGCAGTGTCTTGGGAGGCCGATAGTGCTATGTGTTTTATTGTTGATGTTTGGTCTCCATTACCGCGTGAACCGCTTCCTTACCTGACCAAGTCAAATTCGTTGCCAATTGTCAGCCTGCTTGAAGGACACATCCGTATACTTACTCGATTAGTTGATGCAGTCTCGCGTGGTCTGAGCAGCGAAGTCTGTGTTCAGGCTCGCAAAAGTCAATCCTGCTGCGTCTCGTTCCGAAACCATGCGCTCTGCGCATCATCGCGGGCTTGTCGAGATTCACGATGGGGTCGCCCTTCCGGAACGTCCGACGTGACATGTACAGCCTGTCTTCTTCACCCGGTCTTCCGTCTCTCGACCAGATCAATTCGCAAGTCCCTCGAAGACCTCCGATTCGCAGCGGCAGCGCGGCGATGCCTATCCCCGAGGATTTCGGTCACAGGGTCACCAGCGCCTCGAGTTTCCTACGCCACGAGCAGCAGCCGATTGACCTGACCACCCCCTCCAAGTCCGTGCCCGAGATTGAGCCCGAGCCCGAGCCCGATCTGTCAGAGCTTCCGCCCGAAGAGAATGTAACGGTCATCTCGCTCGCCATGGTGAAGAGGCCGAAACGAAAGAGGCTGCTCGAAAAGAAGTTCAACCAGCCACCGCCGCCGAAAACCCCGAATCGTCCCAAACCCAATGACGAGGGAGATACTGCAGTGTTCAAGGATTACATCAAAACGAAAGGGGCCGTTCAGAAATTGGACAAGAAGGGAAAGGCGACAAAGGCTAAGACAGCGGCTAAACCTTCGAGGAAAAAGGCGGAGACAGTCAGTCGCCACTTTGCAAAACCCAAGGACAAGGAAAAGACTGAGGAAGCGGAATCGAAGGTCGCACCACCAAAGAAGGACCAAGACGAGCCATTGGTGTTGGAGGCAGCGACACGACGACGTATCGATTGGACACCGCCGCCCGAGACCGGTGCTGACGTTTCACCCGAGTCCGCGCGGGTCGTCGATTTGTTGTCGTCGAATGCGAAGAGCTTAAGCCTCATGGCGTCGAAGGAAACTTTCGATAACCTCTTCAAGAACTATGGCAGGGCGGAGGAGGAGATGATGAGGCCTACAATCGAGCCCACCGAGGACAGCAACCAGGTTTTCAGAAAGAGGAAACTGATCGAGGCGGTCTCCATCAATGATGATGCCTCCGAGCCAGCTGCAGCGGCTGCTACGAAATCGAAAGCACCCAGGAAAAAGCCGCGTACCATCACCGAGCTGGCCACAGCAGCATATGCAGTGCCAGACGCGACCGAAGAGGCAATCCCGGCGCCCCCGCAGGAGAGTGTCGAAGATGAGGGGGAACCGACAAAGGGGAAGAAGAAAAGGGCCTCAAAGGCCAAAAAACCCAAGAAGATGCCGCCGCCAGAACCTATTCTGCTTTCGCCAACAGCAGCCCTCCGACAGGCTGCGCGACAGGACTACATCTTCGGGACATCAAGCCAGCTGGCGCGGGAGCAGTCGCCGACTTTCCTCAGAGATTTGCAAAGTGCACTTCGAGCTTCCAATTCACGGCTTGAGGACGAGCCATTCGCCACGCCCATCAACAGCGACGCCATCGAGCCAGAGTCCCGGAACAAGCTGTGGGCGGTGGGCGCAAGGGACGAGGATGGAAGGGTGTTGGACCTCGAAGTTATCAACTTGGCTGACACGCCAGAAGCAGCCGCAACCACATCCAAGGACGCAAACCCGTTTGGGTATGTGCCGGCTGAGAAGGAGAAGGACGGAGAAACAAAACAATTACCAAATCATTTTCGATCCGAAGATTCATTTCCCGATATTGACGACCTCTTGGCACAAGAAACCATCGACCTGTCTAGAGCGCAGAAGGAAGTCTCGCCATTCTTTTCGACCGCCCAGCCGGTCTCGGAATCGACGTCAACAGCAGCACCTGTCGCAAAAGCTGCGCCAAAGCAGATGACGCCTGTGGAAGAAGAACTCAATTCGGACGACCCAGGAAGTCTTGACGAGGAAGAAATCGATTTGCCGCCTCCCGGACCTATAGCAATGCAGAACCCGACTCCCGCGTCTACGGTTTCTTCTGCTCAAGTCGCACAGAAGCCCGAGTTTGGTCTGTTCACAGATACTCAGCTTGCGCGGGAGATTTCTTCGTACGGTTTCAAGCCAGTCAAACGTCGACAGGCCATGCTTGCGCTTTTAGATCAGTGCTGGGCGAGTAGGCAAAGAACGGCCTTATCCTCACTCTCCACGAACCGGCCAGTCTCGACAGCCTCGCAACCATCAGCAACTGCCAAGCTACAGGCATCGGCAGCGATTGTGCCACCAAAAAGGGGGCGTGGGCGCCCGCGAAAGAACAGCACCGTAGAGCTTTTGTCTAGCGAACCACCGCCGTCAGCGCAGCCTCTGGCACCATCCCCAAAACGCCCACGTGGTCGACAGAGGAAAACGTCCGAGGCGATAATTACCATCACATCAATCACGATGGAGGAGGCAGCAGCTCAGTGGGCCGCATCGATGTCATCGATACGAGAAACGGCGCTACCGGCGGCGCCTACTACAGCGGCCAAGGGCAAAGCGAAGGAGGTTATCGAGATTCCTGATTCGGCATCAGAAGGTTCTGTCTCTCCGTCGCCTCCATCATCACCTGAGATCAGCTTCTCGTCGCCACCTCCAGAAGACTTATCCCCAGAAGAGGTCTCCTTGTCGGTGTCGGTCGGAGAGGATACAGAGATATCGCTTGCTGCGGCCCCAACAAGCACGCCACCAGCGGCTCTATTCGAGTATATCACAAAAGCCGTCACGACAGCGCCACCAACCACCGACCCCAAGCAGCCCTCATTCCACGAGATGATGTTAATGTACGATCCGATTGTGCTGGAGGACTTTGCAATGTGGCTTAACACGGGGCAATTATCAAGGGTTGGCTACGACGGCGAGGTCTCGGCCATGGAAGCGAAACAATGGTGCGAATCAAGGAGCATTTGCTGTCTCTGGCGTGAAAGTTTTCGAGGAGGAGAGCGAAAGAGGTTTTGAATTGGAGTCCAGGCGATTACGACGATACCCATTACATATTGATGCGCCTCGTCTGGTGTTTTGCGTCCTTGGATGATGCTGCAGAAGAGCTTGGTTGATTACACTGGTAGAGTATACTTCAAAATAAGCACAAAGAGGTCGTCTTCCACCCAAAGGTTACACTCATTGACCGTATGAGTCCATCGCGGATGATACGAGGTTAGTTGAATGACGTAACAAATATCCATGTTTAGACCATTGCATTTTTGGCCTTTTTGTCGTGGTAGACCGACAGGGCGCAGTCACCAGACGTTGGCGCGTCTCCCTGAACCTCGGCAAAACATCCCCGCGATGAAACGAGTCGTTAGGTTTGCAACACATCGTGATTTGGAGCTAGACAGCCACAGCACCCTCGATGTCTCTATCAATGAGCATTCGTGGCCTTTTTGTGCTCAAGAAACCCAGTGTCTCAATTACCCATTTGCTTGACCACTCTTATGGCTATTCCACTACCGCGTCATTGCCGAACCGAGGTCGAACTGTGAGCAGGTCATCGGCCAATACTACAGCTGTCTATGGACCAGGCCGATCGTACGTCGCCTCAAGAACGTCAGTCATGTCACAAAAACGAGCTTCATCATCATCGTCGTCGTCGTCAAAGGATAACACCATCCCGAAAACCCCGCGGCCCAGCTCAAGGTTAGTCTGCATTTCTGATCCTCGGCATCTCTCAGTCGCTCATGTTTGGCAGCATCGTGCTCCTCTCGCCGACGAACCAAGTCTTGCTTCTTCACAGGGTAAAGACCTCCACATCTTTCGCATCGGCACACGTCTTCCCAGGCGGGAACCTCGATTCGTTTCACGAGGGCGATCCTCCACCAGTAGACGCAAAAGAGCGGCACGAAGACAGCCCTGCGTATCGACTCGGAGCCATTCGCGAATGCTTCGAAGAAACGGGCATCCTCCTCGCCACGAACAAGGGGTCCGACGACGCATCTACGCTGGTCAATCTATCGGTTTCGGACCGAGATGCCGCACGAAAGCAGACCCACGGGAACCAAGTCCGCTTCAGTGACTGGGTTGAAAACATTGGCGGAGTTCCGGACGTTGGTAAGAACACCGCAAACATCGTCCTCATCTTGGTGCAGTTCGCTCACGCCCCGCCAGACGGACTCATCTCCTTTACGCGCTGGATCACGCCCACGATGAAGCACCAGAACCGCTTCACGACCCAGATGTACATCTACATGCTCCCGTTCTCCGCTTCGACGGGCGCAGAGGCCGAGGAACACGAGATCGTCGTCCCGACGCCGGACGGAGGCGTCGAGCACACGGCCGCCAAGTTCGATACTGCCTCCGAGTGGCTGGAGCGCGCCGATGCCGGCCGAATCATCTTGTTCCCGCCACAGTATTATCTTCTTCACCTCGTGTCTCTGTTCTGCAGTGGAGGGTCCGACGTCAAGAAGCTCGCGGCGCAGCGGGAAAGATTGCGGACGTTCCTCGCCACGATCCCGACGGCCGAGTCGGAGAGCGCGAGGAAGCATCCCACGTCGCAGATTGCTTGGGCAGATAAGGTCATGTCCCCGCACAACCTCTTCACGCGCCAAGAAGGCAAGACTGCTCACGTCGTCCTCGGCATCGACAAGCCTGGCCCCGAGCTCAAGGATTCGGGTCGCGGAGGCGACTGGGAGCGCGTTATTCTCGTAAACTTCACCAAGGAAGGGCCGCGTCAGGTTCGGGTTCGGAATCGAGAGGATGTTTTGCGGGAAAAGAGGGAGGCCGATGAGATCGATGGGACCTCGGGGAAGTCGAACCTGTGATTGCTGCGTTTTCTCCTTGATATCAGAAAGTCTCGAATGCCCCTGACAACGGTATTTCAAAGACAGGAAGTCGGTAAAAATGCAATACTGCTTACCTCGATGACAGCGAGAAAACAAAGCCGTTGGCAGGATTCATGTCGCCTCACTCACGCAACCCAGCACCACGGAACCGGCATCACATTTGCACTTCACGAGCCACGCCCCCTTCGGAAACATGAGGCACTGCAAGATGGGACGCGTGAGATGTGATGTGACGGGGTATTGGGAGGAAATCACCTCTTTGAAAGTGCAGTTTTGCTGCACAACTCTCCCCGAAAACGACACTGGGCCCCCTCACCCCCTTCGGCAGCGATCCATCTAGGGGTGGCCCCTTCACTGCAAATGTAGCATGAGAGGAGAGAGGATGAAAGGCGGGAGCTGGGGGCCAACGGACTCCCTGAACTTCGCCGCTTCCAGTGAGCAGAGCCTCACGACACCCGAACGAGACGAGGAACTCCACTGGGGATGTAGCGCTGTGCTTGGAAGCGCGCAGGTGGGAGTGAGAGAGGGCTTGACCGGTGCAGGACCACCATGCGTGCGTGATGGCCGCGTCTCGGCGGCCAGGAGTGTGTGTGTACGGATATGTGAGCTGGGGTATCGGGGTGGCTGTTGTGATCCCACACCTGTCCTCCCCCTGTCGTCCACTTACTTGTTCTCTTTCTGTCACCGTTCTGCCCATCCCAAGCTCTCTCAGATGATAACCATTGGCTCCAGATTCGGAGCTTTGTGATCTATTTACCTGAGCTGGCACAGCTCGGCTCGCTCTGGTTGGCCCTCGAGATCAGCAGCAGACGGTTCTGGATATTGACGGCATTCCGGCTTTTTTGTTCGTGGTCAACCCCCGCGTCATCGGGCTCGGATTGCGTGGAAGCGACGCCTCTGACGGGAGCATGAATGGACGGCTGGCCGGATATTTTGAGGCTCTTCGGCGATGAAATGGGTCTGGAGCGAGCGGTTATACGCCCCCCGGGGCGTCGTTGTCGGTGGTCTCTCCTCGATCCCTGATCCTCGTCTTCCGAGCATCACGTACATCCCAGCGTCCGGTTCCGATGGTTGGCATACGTGGCGACGTGGCCGTCGACACCTCTGGCCTTGAGAGCTGGTCTCGTGGACGGTTTATCGGATGATGGTGACGTTGCCTGGCGGTTGAATGGAGGGGCGTCCACGTCGATGAATCGACCAGACGTTGTGTTTACTGGCTCTATCTTGACATTAGCCGCATGGGAATGCTTCAAGTTCGCGTCCCAAACCCGTAGGTGGTGTTGTCTCACGCGGTACAGCTGCCAGCCCCGTCGGAACCCATTCCTCCGTGGAATAGGTACGCTTGATTGCGCTTTTAGATTCGGTCTCGAGAGACGGCCACGAGCATGCCGTGCTCGACTCGCGCCGGAAAGGAACAAGAATGAGCACAACAGAGACAGCTTCAGCCTTTTGCAACGTGGTGTTTGAGCTTCGGGTACGCTCACCGCCTCTTGGTTGAAGAATGACGAATGTCGATACATTTCGAGATCTGATCTTGCCCACACACGCTCCCAAAGTGAAGAAGACTGCACGGGCAGATTAACTTGCTGCACCGATCTTGTTTTGCCATGTTGCAAAAGGCTTGTGTCCTGGGCGCATATCTGCCCTAAGATGCAGGAAACCATTTCCAGTGGCATGAGAAATGCGGCCACAGCATTAGACAAGCAGGAATCAAGTAGTCCAGGACCAGCACGCATGGCCTACTCACGCACATGGCAGCTTTCGCGAGCTCCTTCGCGTCCTGGCCCGCGCCGAGATACCGATGATTGGATGGAGCTGTCGTTCTCTGAAGCAATGAAGCTGGGATTTATGCATGGAGCTGCAAGAGAGAGGGTCGGTTATGCATGACTTTTGTTGGCGTGACATTTGCTGGCGTCGAGCGGATTCTGTAACCCAATTCAGCCTACTCCCGGATCAGTGTTGCTCCAAAGACAAGTCCACATGAAGGATACGGGACGGAAAAACAGAGATGGAGAATGAAGTTTCAGGTGGAAGTTGCGGGGAGAAATGGAACGTGGTCAGGAATGGCGCTGAGCTCGTCATCTTTCCGTGTAGCGCGCATATCGTGGCTTCATCCGGGCGGAGGAGGAGGATGGTGGCGAGGGGGTGCCGGACGGAGAACGGGGGGCGATGGATGGGAGGACTTGGGCAACGTAGCAATGATATCGAAAAGAGCCTCATGGACGAATCGGGTAGAAAGTTGCCTGCCAGTTCATCCTTGGTATGGTATGGTAGATATGCCATGGGTAGATCGCAGCCGAAGCAGCCTGAGAGGTCGGCGGTTGGCCCTTCAGTTCCGACTGGGGAGGTTGTATCTGATAGGAACGGACCGCCGCGCGACGGGACGTACGACGTGCTTATGGAGAAGCAGGTGACCATCAAGCGAGAAGATATCCCTAAAGATGGACCAGACGTGATCAACATGGCAAGCCTATCCGAGTCTAGTACAGGAATAGACGGTCTGTCAATCGACAGGACAACCTCGATGTATTACTGCTGCTGAGGAAAGAAAAAAAAATTATAAGAACCCTCGAAGACTCCCTCAATACTCAGTAGACATGATTGAAAACCATCGAAGCCGGTCTTCATTGATACTACGACATCCCATCGATACCAAGAACCCAAATCTGCTGGTTTTAGACCAGACCACATCTTTGAATATCAAGCCCCATTCAATATGCCTGAATCAAGGTAAGATGTCTCCAAAACTCGACCGAGATATAACCGACTTACACGGTTACAGCTCCGATGCCAGCCCCCTGCCCATCCTCGACATCTGGCTGGACAGCACCACTGGCAACGTCAACGAAATCGGATTGGCCCCCAACTCTTCTTAGTACCATATACTACTACGGCAATAAGGAAGCCCTGGCGGCAGAAACAACTGCATGGTATGGTGTGTTTCAGTGAATGGGGGCGGAAAGTCGTGATACCCTGGTGCGGAACTTGATACGATGAGATGCTGGTCATTATGCAACCTTAATGTGGCTAGATGCTCGGGACTTGGGAATGGCTACGCAAACGTACTTGGCAAATGCCACTTTACTTGTTTAGGAAATGGAACGTTTCGCTCTGCTCGACATTATTCTGTGTTACAACGTGAACAACGTCTGTTCTGACAGCCTCCCGAGTCTGCAGCCTCTGCAGCAGCTACCGTACAATACAAATAAGGGGCCACGGGAGGTTGGAAGACATGGCAAATGAAGTCGGTCGAGTATGTACAGGGTCAAGAAAACCCAGTACTCCCAAGGTAGTGACATGAGGCTCTAAAGATTTGCATATCAAACCTATGCAAAGTCACCACCACACAATGTACTGATTGGCCTCACCACCTCTTCAGACCAATCCTGTCAGGAGCAAGCTCTTGATTGTCTACATCGGGATCGTGGCAGTTGTTCCGTTCATCCACTACTTTTGGTCATCTGACTCTTATCAGACCGGGCGTGTGCTGGTTCCGAGATGGTCGTGGTCCAGCATGATTCGCCTCTTTGCGCTACCATGACGTTTCGCCGATCAGAAGCCAGGCATGCTGGGCTGCTCCGAGTCGTATCATGGCCGATGTATCTTTCTCGCCGAAAAGCAGGTGGGTGTGGCTTAATCTGACTGCTTGTCAGTCTTCAGCGCCAGAGAAAGCTTGGCCTCGAGCGATGAGACGCCAAGATGACCTGCTGTGTGCCTGATGGAGAACCCGAGCCGGAAAAGAGGCGCATCTCCGGTGCCAAAGTCTCTTGTGAACTCGAGTTGAAACATCCAAGCCTCTAGCTACCGTGACGAGACTGGACTGAAAGGTAAGGACTACTTTGAGGAAGCACCCCAGAAAGATCACCACGCCACCCTTCGGGATACCGCATTTACACATACATCCCAGCAATCACTGCAAATCATCGCCCATCAATCAACTATGACGGGGTTGCGCACGAACTTCAGCTCCGGCAGAGCACTGATCTACAGAGCACTGATCCACCGTTCGAACCGTCTCTCTCCACCCTCGTAAAGTACTCTGCAAGCCACGCCGAACGAACCTCTTGCAGGAGCTCTCTGTATTGAAGCCAATAGGAGCATCGGCAGCCGTAGAGGCATACCTCACAGGGCCGCTTGGCAGCAGCTTCACAGCAAGATAGCTAGGCGTCTTCATGTAGGTGCATGCAAGCAGCAAGACAGCTCCCAGGTAATACAGGGGGGTTGATTGGAACACGCTCCCGACAAAGCTTGCGCGTCGTAGCTGCATCCAGTGCCTCTTCCGCGAGGAGTTGAAGCTTTATCCGCTTTTGGATACATAACTCGGCTAATCTATAGCGACTTCTCTCTCGGTATAGGTTTGGAGGGTGATGTTCTACCACGGGATGAAAGCCTCATGATGCCACATCGTTGCATGTAGCGGCCGTCGGCCCATCGGGAAAGCGCGTATCAGCGGCTGAAGGATTGACCAACTCTGCATTCTCGCGGTGATTGGAATGGAATCCGACAACAGCTTGGCTCCGTTTACCCTCGGAGATGGCCGCGGCAGAGCCGCAAGATATCGGGGAAGAACATGACCCTCGTTGGCTGAGCTGGCCATTAACTCCGAGATACGCATGGTTTTGGGCGGAAGTGATGGTCGTGGTCTCTTTGATCATTGCAATTCTACAGGTTCGCTACACGAGGACTTGGATTGGTGAAGGAACGAAATGTCATGGCTTGACAATGGTTCGATATCGTCATGCTGGTGGAGGGAGCTGCTGACCACGTCAGAAGTCCCTGAGCGGAACTAGACGAGCGAGGTTGACGGACAGTCTCTGAGAGGTCAAGGGTGTTGAGTTCCTCCCAGTGTTGAGGCGTTGTTCAAAATATTTAAGGGGACTGAGATACCTCGCCTGAAGACCGCGAGGCCACGTGAACTACACGTTTATCCAACGAAAGCTTCACAATATCTCAAACACGCATCTCGTCTTAAGAACTGAAAACACGTTATACACAGCTGGAGTCCGCAGCCAAAATGCCTACCACGTAAGTTGCCAAAACATACAATTTTGCAGGCGTTAATGAGTAACAGGAAAGCTAATCACTACGGGAACGAGACGCTTGACAACTACATCAGTTACACAGACACTGTACAAGAGAGACTTTTGCGTCCACAACACAAGCCGTCAAAACCATCGACGCCGGGACAACCTGCCAACACCGAGTCTAAGAAGAAGAAGGAGAAGAAAAAGTGAGCGGAAGACAATCAATGTGAATGTTCGTGGATGTTGGGGTGTTTTGCTACCATTTGGCGTTGGCGAAGGACGGGTTTTCCTTCCTCTTTGCAATATCACCCTGTGACTGTTGAATTTTTGTATGAACCTTTGTGAGTTGTATTTGACATGTCACAGATTGCAATTGAATGGATCTGGATGCTATCCGGACAATGTCGTACTTCAGTCGCGGCCGAGAAGCGCGTCTCCAAGGACATCCAAAAGCGACTGTTCATAGGAAATATTGATTCTTCGTATCAATCATCTACGTGGCTTGACCCGTCCCAAGACTAAAGAAAGGCCGGATCAACTTGCCCGCCGAAGGAAGCCCATACTGCCAGACCAAAATCATCGACAAGTCATGTCTGGTCCAGGCTCCCTTATGGCCATCATCAGCTCCCAAGCCACTCTTCCGATCCCGTCCAAGGCCAGGTGTCATCCGTCCCCGCCCCCCCGTGAAAGCTCGAGGCTAGTCATAATACCTGTCTCCGCCCACAATCTCAAGGACATCATACCAGTCGATGTCGATATCGCCATTCCAAGTGATTTGCTCGTGTCGGCAAATCCGACCCTTGACCTGTGTGAGCTGTTCCTGGGTGCAGCTGGCAAACATCTCGTCGGGCTTCTCCAAAGGCTTCTTGCCGCATAGTTTGTCTATTGCTCGTGCAGTGAACGTCTCCTCGCTGTATGGCATCGGGTGTTGCCGAACACGTGAGAAACTGATGGCAAAGTGACGTGCCCATATGAACTCAAAGGCAAGCTTAGCAGCGATGGAGGGATTCAGGGGCTTATAGCTAGCAGCCCAATCCACATTGTGCTGACAGACCCAGAGGAGATGATCGAAGGTGTTGCTGAAGGAATCAAGGGGAAGCTGCTTGGCCGATTTGGCAGCTGCGACGAAGATGCGTGAGAAGGCCTTGTCGACTTCGGTCTTGTCAAAGCTGGGGCTAACCTGCCGGAGAGCATTCTTGATGAGAAAGGCCCAACGTTCAACCATAAAGTGGCTCATGAGGATGTCGTTGTCAGAACTGTCACAGCAGAATATGAAACCAGGCCCGGAAGGCAGAATCCGGCTGATTGCCTTGTTCTTGTGCTTGCGGTTCTGCCAGTGCTTCTTGTGCCTCTTGGCTCTGGATGTGAAGATGGACACGGATAAGGCAGCGGCCGAAAGCTGATAGATCAGCAATGTGACGAAAACCATAGCCAGAAGGGTGCCAGGAGAGAAGACCGAAGTGACGGAGGTGGCAGCTGTCGAGAGCTTCCGGGCAAGGTCCATCTTGAGTGAAACAGTCATCGTAAGTCTGCACAAGATTGCGTAAGTAGGAGAGATGGAGACAGAGAAGAACCCAGAAATGAGTCAGGACGAACCTCGATCAGTAGAAGGAAAGAGAAACGTAACGCGAAGTGCTTGGTGGTAATTGTTTTCGATAAGGAAGTCAAGCTCGACGGAGTAACAGCCGTAACTGGTCGAGTTGGCTCAATTGTAATGAGATTTAAATCAGCGAATGGTATACCAGCTGACAGAATATTTCAGCAAACTGGAGCTGGAGCTGGAATTGAAGATGAATGAGAAAAGACGGGAAGGAGCTGAAAAATAGAGGGCCGACAGGCAATGCCGAACATGAAGGGAAGGAACCATCAGTGCCTAATTCGAACTCCAGAAATTGTTGTCCTCAATCATTACAAATCGTCGCCTTGATTTAATTGAAGGTAAGCTTGAACGAGGTGTCAGCTAACTTGGAATGTTTCGGGATGACTATGACTTCCTTTTCTGATAGATTCGTCATGATATTTGGATGTTGTTGTGATGGGGGCTACGCCACGTATGTGGCTAATCCCCGCTGTATAGCCACGATCTCATGGGTATAAACTACCTCCAGATGGACTATCCGATACGTACTACAGTTAAGCCATTTTGCTTCCTCACATACCCTCCGTATATGAGGGCCTCCGCGCTTCACCACAGATGTAGTATGTCTAATTATGCTGGGACAATGCTGACTTCATTTTTTGACCTGAGAGACGTAACGCACAGATTCCGGTCTAGCTAAAATGCGTTCACATATATTCTTCACGTGAGTCGTTGATACATCACCTTTAAGAGAAGACCACGAAACAAGCCATATATGAGGCAGCAGCTGAAGTCGAAATCGAAACAAGACAAACAAGTGTGAAAGATCCCCACGAGAAGCAAGTCCGACATTTATCAGATGGCAGTACATTACGAGGGTGCTGAAGCAATTCGTTGCAAGAATCAAACATCATGGTCCATCATCGATTGCTTCATCAACCACCGCTACCACCGCAGCCTCCTCCTCCGCCCCCGTATACTCCCACACTCATCGCTGCGACTCCACCACACACTGCGAAAATAAGTCAGTCAGACTAGTGTCGCATCAAAGATGGGCACCGGACTCACATCCAACCGGATTGTACTTACCAGACCACACGCCCTGCAACAAAGTCAGCACACGGATCCTGCACCTCAGCTGTTGCGCGAGACTCACATCCAGACTGGTGCAGCCTCCCGGCCCACCGCAGCCTCCGGCCGGTATGTCGTTCGTGCCACACAGCCCCTGAGCGCAGCCGGCCCACCCGTCCGCCCCGGCGTGCATGATGCCGGGGTCACCGTTGATGTAGATGCCAGTGGTGAGGTAGGCAGGGTATGTACATGGGCCGTAGAGATGATACTTGCTGTCCCAGTGGGAGTAGTACTCCTCGCGTGGGGGCAGAGTCTTGCCCTTCTTGGCTGCGCGCTTGTACGCGCGGTCGTAGCAGTCGTCGAGGCGCGTTTGGTACACCAACCGCTTGTGGGAGCGGAGTCGCTTGCGGACGCCCGACTCGTTTGACCGTACGGCGTTGTGGTTCGAGACGTGGATCGCGGTGGTCGGGTCGGTGGTCGGCTCCGTTGTTGAGATGAAGTTGTCGATGGCTACGATGAATGAGCAAGGGGCTAGGTAGAGCCTGAGACTACCGAGAAAGCCTTACCCTTTTGTTGCTTTGTTTTACCAAAGATGTTTGACGAGTTCAAAGTGTGGTACACTCGTGTGGCTGTAGAAAAGAACGACATCAGTTCTTATACAAGAGAAAGACCGAGAGAAGAGAGTGGACGAACCCTCGCAGTAGGCACAGACGCATTGTGAGTAGACGTCGTTGAACTTGTTCAGGTACGCAAGACTGGTCCACTCAAATGAATTGGAGAGCTTCATCTCGTCAATCTTGTCGTTGTGGTCGATGAACCTCGTCTCCTTCACCCCGTGAGTGGCCGTGTTGAACGTCGAGAAGCGGTAGTACGCTCTGGGCGCGAGCTGGTGAGTGTGCCACGCCAGGTCGACGTCGAGAGTCGGCACGCAGAGGGACAGGGTGTTTTCCGTCATGATGAGCATGAAGCGGTGATACTTTTGAAGGATGCGGTCCATCACGCCGCGAGGAGCCGGGCCCTGTAGCCAGTCGATCTGGATCGCGGGTTAGCCAGGGGGTTAAGAAAGGCACGACGGAGTGGCTCACGTTGTACATCTTGTCGACAAACACGCCCTGTCTCATCGTGGCACCGACGAGATCCAGAGCAAAGATGGAATAATTGTCCCAGTAGCGAGACATCATCTTCCTGGTCCCAAATCTTTGTGTTCTGGTCAGTATCCTACCGCTCGCAGTGGTGGCTCCATCAATTGGCAGAGGATCTCGTCCCTGCATTCTCTTGTACGCTTCATCATCAGCCAGACCGGCCTCGATGATGTACTTGACGTTCTCCATGGATGGTGGCGTTTGTGTTCCGGGTACGATGAGCTTCCTCAGCTCGTCGGCTGCACCCAGACCGAGAACGCGGTTGGGGAATGTGACTTCGATCAACTTCATCCTCGTACCTACAGCGGTGCCAACCTTGGGATCGAGGACAGAGCTAGGTACGGTGTAGTTGTGGTTGAGGTAATCTTCCGTGTCCTGCACCATCTTGGCCACGGAAAGGAGGTAGCGTGTGACGAGAGCTTCACACCCTGCCGTGCAAATCTGAGAGAAGTTTCCGTCACCATAGCCCGCTCCCACGATGCCTGGCTTCCTGCTGATGGTCAACGACTATGAAACTGATAGAATATTGAGCGCTGCGACTCACTCGTCCCCTTTGTACGTCTCAGGAAGACCGCAGGTTGTCCAGGGAACCTCGAAAAGCTGCTTGCACGCCGGACACTCGAGATTCTTGGTCATTGGGTCTTCGACGTTGTCCCAGGACTTGCCAGTAGCCACCTCCCAGTTCGCCTTGGCAGCTTCTGTGCCTGTGTAGTTGAACTTGGACTCGATGGCCTGATTGACCTGCGCCCATGGCATCCCCGTCGTCCAAAAGGCCTTGAGACCCCATCGCATGGTGTCCTCTAGGAACGCCCTGGGGTTGAGCATGTGGGAGTGCCAGATCATGAGAACATCTACCACCATCAGCCGACGCAAATCCCTCACCTCGAACTCTCGGGACACTCACCCAAGGGTGGCAGAACATCCACCGTCCAAGGAAAGTCTGCACCGCCGTCCGCAAAGGTCGCGTACTTTTCGTCGTCCCGCTTCATGTCCTCCTCGCGGAGTCGGTAAGGCGAAAGGGCCTTCCACCACGTCTCGTAGCGATCCACGGCTCGCGCGAGGTACACCGCCCAGCGCTTCTCTCTGATCTTGGCCAAGACGTCCTTGACGCGGTCCTCGGACTCCTTGCTCGACGCCGCCTTTTCGCTGTCGGGAAGCGGCCCGGCGCGCGAGTCCCACAAGTCCCAGAGACCATCGGTGTAGCCGACCTCCTCCTTCAGCGTCTGGATGGCGTAGAGGAGCTTCAGGTGGGCGAGGCACGAGTCGACGTCCGGGTCTTTCTGAGTTTCGAACCGGAGGGACGAGAAGGTCGCGGTGAGGTCGACGACGTCCTGTTCGGCGCGGGCTTTCTTGTCTTCCTTGCCGGATGGCTTGGAGCCGTGGATGGACTCAAAGGACGGCGGCGCATCTTCAAATGCCGGAGGGTCGCGGTCCTGGGCATTTTCGTATGTTGGAGGTGGCGTTGCGGCCCTCGTGTTCCTTGCCCTTTCCGCCTCTGCCTCTGCTTCAGCTTCCTTCTCCTTGGACTTTGGCCACTTGAACAGCGAAGGCATATTGTTCACTGATGGTGCGAGCTGGGTGGGCTCTGAAGAGAAGTCAGGGAAGGCGGGGTTTGGAAGTTGACGTCTTTGGAGGTCAGCAACCGAAGAGGCTGTTCGTGCGGATCGTGAAAGTTGGGAGACGCTGGCTTCAGACCAGCTTTTGAACACAATTCTCGACCGAACCACAGCCTCACAAGTGACAAGAAACACGTATCTAGTATTCTGCAGCCGTCAGACAGAGAGCGAGGTCACCAGATCAGGCGAGAACGACGCCCGGAAAACGGCGAGGCAGACCACCAAGAGAAACATGCCGATCGAGGCGCAGTTGGCGACAACGCCAGATCACAGCAGATTAGCGCCCGCAGCCCAAAGAACGGAACGCCTCAAGAAATAAAGCTTCGATCAAGCGGAAAGACGGTTCAGTCGGGCGAAAGCCCCCCGTTCTAAAGGGTCTAAACGCTTTCGAGTCAGCCAATCGGGATATTTGCAGCATGTAAGAAAATAGGACAGTCGCGACCTTCTGGGCGATTGTTCGACCGGTTTGCCCAGCGGTCGCCAGTCATGTCGTGTTCCGACTGACCGGCTTCTCAGTCCGGTTGGTGTTGGAAGCGAGCTGGGCTAGAACACTTCAGGCCACGATGGTGTTTCTGGGGCGAAAATGCCAAGGGATGCAACAACACAGCCACTGAATCGTCGTGCCCTGTCGACGCGCGGATATCTGCACTTTTGGTGGTCGTGTGTCTTTGACTGGGGTCGTTCAGAGCGTTCTATTGATTTCGCTGACGAAGTTTCTCGCCAGGACACAACCTGACGGTAGTTTGCGAGTGGTTGGGCTGTGTCACCGGGTACACGGCATCTGCAGTCTCATCAAATGGGGGTTGAGATGACTCCCACGATGTCAAAAGAAGGTTGCAAAGGTGCGAGGTAAGAGATTAGCGAGCATGAGTCCAGCCGCAGCCACGTGAATACGCGTCGCGCTGGAAGCACATTCCCTTCACTGCCATTCAGATTCTAGCGTCGAGAGCCTGGCCGTTTCAGCCGCCAGCCTGACATGGGGTTAAATCGCCCATAGTGTTGAGCTTGGCTATATGACGAGGCCGAATCGTGGGCTGCGGGGTGCTGCTCGGTGGGCACTGACATCTTCACGATGGCCTCACAGACGCAGCCCTGTCTTACGTGAAGTTGTACCAGGCCGTACCACTCACATCTCTTTCAAAGCATCAAGCTCGAACAACCGTGCGTCACACGAGCAACAAAATCGGATAACACGTCATGTGGCCATTCAACCCGTCTCTCCATCTATCTATCTTGCACCAATCACCACCACTTGCTCAAAAGACAAAGTTCGCCGCGACGCCCTTGACGAGGTTCTCGGCAAGCAACTTGTGGATGGCAACGCCGGCGTGGTAGTTGTCGGCCCAGAGGCAGCCGCTGGATCCGTAGCAGGTGGCATCCTTGGCGCCGTACTTTGCAAAGTTCCCGACGACGGCGTCGAAAGAAGGCTTCGTGTCGAAAACCAGCGCCTTGACGCCGCCGTTGGCGGACTCGAAGCTGGCGAGGCGGTCGTTGAGACCCTTGTTGTAGGCGGCGATGTCGTCGCGCAGGCGCTTGAGGTCCGTCTCGGACTGGCCGATCATGGCGGGAATCTGGTCGGAGAAGGCTGTTCGCGACGTCAGTCATCTGGTTTTCGCCATGCGGACGACTTGACGTAAGGCGGCAACTTACGGGGAACGGTGAGCAGGGCAAAGTTGTTCAGGCCATCGTCGGCCAGGGTCTGGAGGAGGTCAAAGTAGCGGTCCATGATCTTGGCGACGGGCGCGGACTGCTTGTCCCAGAAAGGCTCGCCGACATCGTTGATGCCGATCCAGATGGCGACCAGGGCGTTGGCCTTGTCGACCTTGCTCGAGGCGTACTGCTTGTACTGGTCGACCTGGTCGTCGACGCAGTACTGGGCGTAGGTGTCGACGATGTCCTTGTCGGTGGTGGCGCCCGTCACGGCGAAGTCGTAGGTGAGAACCAGCGACGTGTTGAGTGTGCTTGTCAGTTGTCCGACCCAGTTGAGACCGCCGGAGGTGGTCTGGCCCGGGAGAGAAGGGTTTCCGAGAGGGTTCCCGGCTGCCGGAAGGGTGCCGCCGGGCCAGAAGCCGACTGTGGAGTAGGAATCGCCGCTAGGTCCGGTCAGCTTCGGCGGGGACCCGAGACTCGTACATCGAGGCCATGACTAACAAGACGATCAGACTCTTGGAGCCTTTGGCCTGTCTCGGGAGGGCCGCAGGGGTGGGACTGGCGAAAGACAGAGACAGGCCGGCTGCCAGAGAGAGGGCTTGGGTGAAGGACTTCATGTTGTCAGAGGTTGTATGTTATGTACCAGCAAATAATATCAACAGAATGAATCAGAAGCGAAAAGAATGTGAATCGAACGAGGGACGAAGGTATGTGTGAAGCGTCAACCAAACCGAACGAAGAGGAGACCTAGGCATGCGAGAGGTGCTGGTTCACACATTATATTACACCCAGGACACAGTCTCGTCGCTAAACACTCACCAGCTGGGGTGACCCGCGAGAGAAGCGCTTCCGTATCCGTACTGCGTACATACAAAACCAGGGGCGTTTAGTCGAGGAAAGTTCTCCGTCATTGCTCGTTTTCAGTACATTGACTTCCCCATCCTCTGTCTCGCTATGGTTGACCATGATTGGTGGGATTCCCAGTCAGGATCCCGGCCTGACCGGTGCAATTCCCAAAGGAGAAGAGATTGCAGGCTTTCCGCTGGGGAGACCTGCGCTGCCGCGGCTCGAACCACCACACTCCGGTTCCCTTTTGCCCTTTACGGCTTCGTGCGGCCGGCCGACATGTCGACAGATTGCACCACCAGTAGCTCGAGTTCCGCTTTGACCGGGACTCTGATATGGTATAGGGGTTGACGTGCTCTGTAATAGGAAAGTTTCCAGATTCGTCAAGAGTCTTGGTGGCTTGCAAGTGCAGAGTTGGATGACGACAGGCGAGCCTACCGACTACCGACGACTACTCAGGTCACCCTTGAGTCCTCTCCGAGTGTTGATAGCTGATGTTAATGCTGAACAGCACGGTCTTTCTTTTGCACCATTCCCAAGAGGTAGAATTTGATCAAGACCGGAACTCGAGGTCCGCAACCAGGCAACGTCTACACCATAACCTCGCTTGCGACTCAACCTCACGATGTAACCGACATCCCGGAATATCAGTCGTCCGTGATCTAAAAATGAGTCCGAAAAGCACTCGACCGCTCAGACTGACTTGGTTTTCATCATGACTCTGAGAAAATCTCGTCTCGTCACACCTAGCATCCATACAACTTACAAGTCGCGGGGAAACGGGCAATGGGGACACAGGCTCACAGCCAGCCTCGTTGGAACTTGGGCTTCGGAGACAGCAGGCTTCGTCTACTGAGTATGTCATCCGTCCTCCTCTGTCCAATGCATCGACGTCATCAACTGATGCTACCGATGCCTACTATTCATACTAGCTAAGCTACCTTGGATTGAAGTTGATCATGTCGATCGATGAGTCCCGAGAGCCGCAGAATTACTGACGCCAGGCTGTCAAGTCAGGCTGGTTCCACTCACGTAAGTCTCAACTGCCTTTCGGTTCGCACTGACATCTGCTCGGGAACATTGACTGCCCGTCAAGGCGGACGTCCCGTTGTGAAGACTCAAGAGCACTCCACCTAAGCAAAACAAAACTATTGCCTGGCTGGCATTTACTGCTATACACGTTGAATGCTCCATCTTACAGCATTAAGAGACTCAGCCATCGCACCAATCGCTTCAGGAACCCAGCCACATCAACCATTGATTCTTATAAAAACACCCGCAGAGATTACTCGCAACACCAAAGCAACCATGAAGTTTTCCATTGCAACCATCATGCTCACCTCGTAGGCTGAGTCTTTGCTTCAGTATCACCGAATGGCTGACGAATTCATAGAACGGCCCTTGCATCTTCTCATTTCGAATGCGCTTGCCAGCAATCCACGGGCTCTTCGGTTTTCGTGGACGCTGCCACCAAAGCCTGTTGTCCCTCTGATGCCACCAGTAACCACTGTACGTCTCCATGGATGAGCGAAACGGTTTTGTGACTCCAGCTAACAGCTCTGGTCTACGATGACGGGACGAAAGGATCGACCACTATCCGGTTTACGGGCTATTATGTCAGTTCCTCTCTCGTCATCTGCTACGCCCCCGTTTATCACTTTGACTAGAGCTAGCTGGTAAAGCCTGAGACTTTATAGTGTCTTACTGCAAGTGACGAGCTTGACGATGACAACTTTTACGACTGCTGCAGGAAGAATGGAGCAGGCGACTCAATTTGCAACTAGAAGTCGCAAACGGAAAGTGACTTCCTATCGAGTTTAGAATAGATCATTAGACTCAGAGGGGTAAAATACGACCATATATTGTGCTATGACATTTCTAAAAACTCATAATTCTATGCCATCTTTCCGATGTCCAGATCCCTCTTGGGCTAAGAGTCCTTGTCCACCATGGTTCATATCGACTTGTTTCCTCATATTGTCGGTCGACTGCCAGCGAATAGAGGGACTGTCGAGACTCACTTCAGTTGATAAGGATGAGCAAGCCGTGGACGACCTACCAGGATGAGACGCGTATCCAATAGGTCCATGGTAGGCCGCTCGCCGAGACAGTTTAGTGTCTTGGTGGCTTTGGTGAAGTAGCGCAGCCCAGGGAAGTCCCGGTTTGTGTTCTTGAAGAATACAACTGACCCATGGCGAACAAAGCCCAGATCTTACACTCGACACTGTACTCCTTCCAGGTCGGGACCTGGTTGCTGCTGTTGTCGTTGTCGTTGTTGTGACTCATCTCCACAGCATCCAGAACACAACTCCTACGCACGATGCGAAAACAATCCGAGACAACTCTCAGGGCAACCTCGATTCAAAGTCGTGCCTTCGTAGGACTGGGCCAAACTTAGTGCATTGCACTCTGACCAGCTGTAGATAGGTGGCTATACATACTCTTCTGGGACTCGGATGAGGCGATTGCTTGCCGGGTACGAGCACTTGGTCGTCCGCTTGCGACAATTAGAACACGGGGCGCCGCCGGAGCACTTGACTTTCCGTGAGTGACATGCGTGGCAGCTGACGAGACCTTGTCAGCGAAGTCTGCCCACGAGACCGTTCCAAAGGTCTCATTGAATCCAAAGGGTCGCAGTGAACACGAGGGAGGATGACATCTACGTACGCCGAAAGCTTCGGTCTCGGCGGGCGAAGACCGGGCGGCACACTCGCCGCTTGTGTTGATTGTGACCTGGGGCGGGCCATGGTGATGTGATCCTCAGGTTCTCAAGAGCAAATGTCGGTGTCAGTCCGCTTGTCGGAGAGAAAATCTACACGTAGACGGCATGGTTTTAGAGGCTGCGTTTATACCATCTAGTTAACTTGGGAGGCGTATTCCAAACCTCGGGCACGTGAGCAACCGGACCGGCCCCGCTTTCTCGGCATAACCCCTGGATGCCCGAGTCCGCCGGTCGGCAAGACGACGTTTGCCGCGAATTAGCTCTGATATCTCATAGGTAAAGGCGTTGAGGCTTCTCTCGTATCGGTGAAGGCAATGTCCCTGCTGCGGTTTCCTCGCGGAGAAGCCGAATGGTAAGCTGATGCTCCATGGGAAAGTTGAAGAATACTCTCGTAGACCCCAAGGCACCGTTGGGATATATAGGGGCTCTGACCTCTTCGCATCGACGCGTCCCTCTGCAGGTAATAAAAAAGGAGGATCTCATATCATGACTAGGTGCCTATCAGAGCGAATTCCCCTTCGGGCCTTCACTTGGTCGTTGAACCTTCTTTTCAGCGTAGCAAGTGTCATCGCGGTTGGGAATCTCTACTACGCATATCCAATCCTGAACAAGATTGCCCATGACTTCGATATCACCTAATTACGAGAGGGCTTCACCTATTCCAACTACAAGTACTCTTCAAGCTGGCTTTGGAGCTGGAATCCTGCTGCTCACCCTTGGAGATCATATGCGACCAACATCTTTCGCCCTCGCCTTGGCCCTGCTTTCGACGCTCATCTGGGACTCCATTGGCTTCTCTCCTCTCCAGATTGGCCTCCACTCTCTTACGGTCATTGCTCCCGTTGTCTTGGTCCCGCTATACAGCTCATTCGGGGTGGAGCATGTTACCACGTACCTAGCGGCAAGCATCGCCCTGATATGTGGCGTCATCGTTGGCACCTTTACCGGCACACTCAGTCTCGTCGGGCTTGTATTCCAAGCTTTGGAAATCGACTTTAGTGTGAATTCCACGAGCATTGCGTACCGCCCAGCCATTTACGGTGCTGTCCCCAAAGGAGGTAACCAAGCCAGCGCTGATTATGCGGCATGCTCATTCGTTGGGCAAACTATTGGTACCAGGGTTGGCAACGCTTTATACGTTCGAAAAGGCTGGAGGGGAGTAAGTATAGCCGCAATGGTATTTCTTGCAAGTTTCGTAATAATTACTTTGGCGAGAGGACCGCGTGAAGTCCGGTGGTTTGGCTGGAGAGGTGGCTTCTTCCCTCGTAGAGTAAAGGAACCAGAATTCAATAGCACAAGAGATGTGGATTGAAGTGGTCAAACTCCTGCACATGTAGTGGTAGTTAATACTTCAGAGAGACGACAAAAATAAGGGTTCGTCTTAGTGACGCGTAGATGGGCGACGGGGGTCCCTTCGTGAAGGAGCGAATCAATTACCGTTGTACTTGAGATCCAACGTCATTCCAGCATTGGCGAAGCGTCACATACAGCAGATCACAAAGCTCTGATGTTGATAGCACTAGATTTAAGAGGAGGAGCTATTGTGCAAAGTTTGAAAGGTTCATTCGCATAAAACCACGACGCCGATACCCTAGGGGCTAGAGATGTACGAAAAATGTAGAAAGCTATTCGGACCAGCCATGCCATCAACTCAAAACGCAGGGTTGGCGTTCTTGAGCAGCATCTCAAAGTACTCCTGGAACCACGCGCCGGCCTCTGGCGCAGGCGTGACCGAGGACGCAGAGCTGCACTTCTCGTCGTACCGCAAGGCGGTAGAGTCACTTGTGCCGTCACTCTCACCACCGGGCTTGACCCAGACGATGGCATCCAGCGTGTCAATGCCCGTCTTGACGGTCGGACGGGCGCCGAATCCCACCTCCTTGATGTTGCACCAGTCGCCCCAGATCTTCCGGCCCGTGGGCTGCTTCCCGCTGCGGCCCTGGTCGAGGAGGTAGTTGGCGGGGAATCCGGCCTCCTTGAGGGCGGGTGTCAGCACCGCGTGGAACTTTGACTCGTCCCACTGCTTGTTGGGGGTCGTGTAAGACGGGGCGGCGGTCAAGTTCCAGCCGTTGTAGTTGGACACGTTGGTGACGAGGCCGCGGACGGCCTTGGGCGAGCCGGCCTTCTTGTACACCTCGGCGTAGAGCTCGGCCGCCGGCTTGAGGTTGGCGTCCCAGCCGAGCCAGCCGGCGTGTCCGGCGTCGGCGTAGATGGCGACGTTATCCAGGTTCAGCGTCTTGAAGGCGTAGTCGGTGGCTTCCTTGTAGGTATCCGCCGCTCCGGCGCACTTCGGGACAGCGATATTGGTGACGAGGTTGGCCAGGCCATCAGGTTCTACGACAATCGTCAAGTCAGCTGAAGGAAGCACATGTTGATGATGGCTAGGACTAACCGTAGATAAGGATGATGCGGGTGTCGGAGTACTCCTTGGCGAGAGCGGCGATGGGGTCAATGTACTCTTTCTTGTACTTGGTGATACCGTCCTCGGCGATGACGAGCTCTCCAGCAGAAGACTTGGCCGAGCAGTCACGGTCAGGGAAGTTGTAGACGACATAGGTACCGGCGAACGGAGGCTTTGCACCCTCCTGGTTGAGCTTGCGGATCTGAGCAAGGGTGCTGTTCATCAAGCTGATCTTTTCACGCTTGTCGCTGCGAAGCATTAGGAGACAGCCACGACTCGACAAAGGACTGAAGGTACTCACAGCCATGCAAAGGATGGCACTTCGGCGACTTTTGCAGCCTTTTCAGCGAGCTCAGGGCTCAACTTGGGAATAGCAAGAGTCTTGATCTCATCCGTGTAGTACGGGTTTGGGAACAGCTGCCTGTCGGCGAGAGGGTTTCCCTCGTAAGAAGCGGTCTGTCTGGTTTTGAGAGGTCCGGCGATGACGGCCGGCGCAAGTGCGGCAGCGAGCAAAAAGTGAGCAAACATAATGTAGCTGAAGTCAAGAAAGAATGTGGCGAAAAGAGTGTCGTGTCTGCGATTAGCTGCTGGCCCTTGCGTGGTGAACTGAACTGATACCATCCCATCATTCTCTGAAGGCGAAACTTCTCTTCTTATACGCAGTGCAAGACTGGTGTCCTCCCAAGCAAATGAGACAGCCCTGACCCCGGAGTTTGACTTGTTCCTGACAAAGAGCATCATGGCTCAAGGGTCGACCCAGTCGTCTGTGGCAGTCCATACGCAGTAGTTCCTGATTAGATGATCAAGAGTAACGGGACACCCAAAATTGCTCAGTTCTGAGGTTACTTTTTCGGCGGTATGAAATACACAACGGCCAGTCCGTCTCGGCGGGGATGATGCTTGGGAGACGGCAATGGCATTGGCGCTGAGCCGTCGGCTCCCTGCAGAATGCCGCTTTGTTGTTGTTCGGGGTGTACAGGGGTCTTCTTGGCCATTAATGAGGTTCGGAGCCGTTGACTCCGTGTCATCATATCATCCTTGGGGGTCGAGTGTGTGCTGGCCGCATCTTGACTCCCCGGTAGTTTCCCCCGGATCCACTGGGTTCGGATGATGGCTCACGACGGGAACCAAAAGCGCACGATGCTTCTCTTTGGGGGCGCCAGGTTGATTAAGGGGATGGATTTCACTCACAGCATACAAAGGATCGGCCTTGTGTGGTATGGTTGTCCCTGCGTGAGGCGATGTAACTCTATCCGCGGGAGAAAACCTTCTTCAACGGGGAGTGTTTTACAATGGTATGACTATACATGCAAGGAGTATATTAGAAGACCAAGTCAATAGCGAGGTATAACGAGACCGACTGCGCCGACAGCGTCGGTGTCACCAGAGTACGTTCATGCGAACAGGAGTAGAATAATATGAATAGCCAATAAGTTGTCAGGTGTCCGGGATGCTTTCCAGAGCAGTACAAGGTGATGGTCCTTTTCTGAAGAACCGTATCGGATCGCTGGTCCGTCTGGATGGAGACGATGAGCGTCAAGTCCACATTTACCCTCTTGATTGACAGACTCTCTGTTGGTTGACGCAAACACGCACCTAAGGCCGTGTCATCAGCGTGGAACCTTGATTGTGTGTTGATGAGGCGGAGACCGGAGGTATCTGCCTCTGTTAAGGATTCTGGTTTACCACGATTCCCGTCGGTTGCTAAAGTGATCAAACACGCAAACCACTGGAATTGACGGTGTTGACATTCGTCAGTCCAAGGAATTGGCAGCGTGATACGGTGCAATAGATGACTTTATGTCGGCTTCAGTGCCCGGTCATCTGGTTGCTTGGAATTATCTGATGAAAAACGATTGCGCCGCCAACTCCTACTCCCAAGCAGATTCAGTATACCAGGCTCAGTTCGCCAACACAACGATGGCATCGCCAGGGTACACCAGAGCACCTTCCTTTGCAGCGATGGCTCTCACAATGAGCCCATCATGCTTAGAATCAGCAACGATGGGAATCTCCATCTTCATGGATTCCAAGATGGCCACCGTCTGTCCCGCAGACACCTTGTCTCCTGCCTTGACCAAGCTCTTCCAGACTTTGCCCTGATGAGGCGAAATTACCTCCAGGCCACCGACTTGGACTTCAACAAGTCTGTTGACTTCGTCATCAGTTGATGTCTCAGCCTTCCATTCGGCGTATAGCTGTTGCTCTCGACGTCCCATATCGCCTGCAGCAATCTCCTGCTTTTGGACAAACTCTTTGCCCTCGGGCGAAGCCTCGATCTCGGCCTCCTTGACAAGCTCAAGCGCACCGTCAAAGACGGCGTTCTCGATAGACGGCTCCCAAGTCCCTGATTGAAAAGCCTTTTCGATCCGCGAAAACTCCTCCAAGTCGACATCATAAAACTCCACCAGGTCAAATGGCTCGCATAACCACGGTCGACCCTCGGCAAAGCCTTTGCGCAACGAGAACGTGTCCCAGACAGGTATCGAACGGGCAATGGGCACGTAGCCACCCGGCTGGTCGGTAGGGTATATGCAGAAGCTCCGGCCGCCGAGGCCGACGGTGCCGGGCGGCGTAGATGTGCGCGGCGGATTGTACTTTTGAGCCGACAGGCGAGCTCGCGGGTCCAACGGCAGCATCAGAGGGAGGCCTATCATGAAGCCGACGGCGACCACCATGAAGCGGCTGTTGCGCAGGATGTGGAAAACATCCTCTCGCTTCGGAAGAGCGTTGTTTTCTTGTACGTACGTGACACCGTCCGGAAGATATGCCGCCTTTGAGCGAATCAGCTTCGTGTACCGCTCTTCAGATATTTTGATTGCTGGATGGTCGAAGACGATTGGCAATTTCAAAAGCCTGCACTTCATTGGCTTTGCAATCCTAGCCACGCCTAGACTTGAGGCTGCAACGAGGTCCACGACAAACTCTTGGGAGAACAGCTCGGGATCGAACTCAACAAGAACGGCTGTGCCTGGTTAGCTAGCAACACAAAAGCAGAGTCGCATACTTACAGCTGATGTTGATGCGGACGGAAATCCCACTCGTAGACGTGGCCTGGATGGCAGATGCAAGACTGTTGGCTTTGACGGACGTCTCCAACGTGGCGTTTTGAAAGCCGAGGTCTACCAAGACCCCGGTATCTCCAGCCTTGACCACTGTCAGTCATGAACCTGTACCTTGGCAAGATGTTTACTCACTTGGCGGAGCGTTAACGTGGACGTGTGCGTATCCCCGGTGATCACCTTGATGATGGAGCTCTTGGTATCATCCTCCTTGTCCAAACTCCACGTCACAGACTCGACTTGTTCATCGGAAAGAAAGCGTCGAACAGCGTCGATGAAAGCACTCTTCAATCTTGACAGCTTCCGAGCCGCACTGAACGACACGGGCACAAACTTGAATGCATGTCCAGGCTTCAGCTGGCCCAGCTTCCAGAGCTCGGCTGAGGGAACCGTGGAAGAGCAGAGGAAACCACCGAGGTCGGGCGCGTCCCGTGGAAAGATTGCCGGGCTATCTCCAGTCCAGTTGACTGCTCCTGGCGACGGGTAGGGATAATCTACGACGTTGCTCGGATGTGCGCCGGCCGCACCACCAGTTTCTCGAGCCCATTCGATCGACGGACCGTCTAGTCTGATACCGGTTCTGCTGCAGTTGTGGTTGACCTTCCAGGTAGTGGAAGAAAGCTGATCACGACCCTTTTGGGTGATGAACTCGTCAGAGTCGTGCGGGCCATGCATGACGTGGATCTCGGTGACATTAAGAGGCGGACGTAACTCCAATGGCAGTGTTGCCGTCCCACGGTCCGCATCAAAGTTGATCTTGGCCAGCTCAAGGTAGTCACCGTGTCTGAGGATACGTCCCTTGGTGCACTGCGTAAGTCTGTCGTCTTCGAAGACGATGGAAGAGTTCAAGATTCAAGACCTACCTGCAAACCACCTAGACCGAGGCTTGGAGTAGTCGACTTGGAACCGAGCCAGTCGGCACTGAGATTCACCCGTCAGTATGCACCGCTGGTATTTCTAAATTCTCACAAGAAGGGTGCTTCATACGCAGAAGGAAGCCCGCCTTGGAAAGCGATGTAGCAGCTCGCTCCATGACCACGGACGATGCCAAGCTTCAGCTTTTGGCCTGGCCGCACATGGACTCGAGACCACATGTCGACTGTTTTCCCATCAAGCTCGACCGGCAGTTCTGCGCCGCAGATGGAAATGATGGCTTCGCCTAAGAACGTAAGCTCAGGGCCCATCATGATGACTTCAAGACATTCGGTGTCTTCCTCGTTTCCCACAATCAAGTTGGCCACTGACAAGGTCATATCAGCACAGCGTCCAGAGAACGAGTGTGTAGAAGACCACAGCACGTACGCGTCGCTGACAGGTCGTCCATAGGGCCACCTTTGGGAATGCCGAAGCCGTTGATGCTGCGGATACGAGCTTGCTGAATAGTTGTGTGGCCACGGGGTGCAATCACTTGTATACCGCAAGGCTCGAATTTGTACTGCTCGGAGAGAAACGTCGTCAAGGTGCGCCCGCTCCTGAAAGCTGTGTGATGTCAGCCGAATGAAGGCAAAGGGAGAAAAGCTGTCGAGCCACCTACGCTGAGAAGTGATGAGATGCCGAAGGAATGCCAGATTATTGACTATACCGCCAATCTGGGTACACTGGAGGACATCTGCCAGATGTCGAATCGCCGAATCCCGCGTGTCTTTATGGACCATGACTTTCGCAAGTAGAGAGTCTGCCAAGTTTCAGCAAACGTCTCTTCAAATCACCAGCAAGCTTACCAAAGTCTGAGCTGACCTGAGTGCCAGCTTGGATCCAAGTGTCCACGCGCGCAGTGTCTTCTGCCGGCCAGCGCAACTGCTGGACAAGTCCAGACGACGGCAGGAATTGTAAAGCTGGATTTTCGCAACAGATTCGCACCTCGATCGCAGCACCATTCGGAGTGTCCTTTTGAAGTTCGAGAAGAACATCCGTTGGTATTCCTCCGGCTTTTGCGAACTCGTAGTCCGCTTGCTTGAGCATGAGCTCTACAATGTCGACATTGAAGCAGAGCTCCGAGATTCCGTGCTCAACTTGAAGACGAGTGTTCATCTCCAGAAAGAAGAAGTCATCCGACTCATCATCCAATAGAAACTCTACAGTTCCTGCCGAGCGGTAGTTGATAGATCTCGTCAAGGAGATGGCGCAGTCGAGAAGTCGTTGTCGTAGCTCGGGCTTGTCAGCCAGATGAGGGCTGGGGCACTCCTCTACAACCTAGACAGCTTTAGTCTCTGAGTACTTTGAAAGTAAAAGGTTGCTCTCGCTCACCTTCTGAAGTCGTCTTTGAATGCTGCATTCTCGCTCGCCGAAGTGAATGACCGTGGACCCGTTGCCGAATACCTGTCAAAGCTAAGTCCAAGCATTCCCCTTTGATGAGGATTTAGTCGTGACAACACATTGCTTACCTGAACTTCGATATGGTGACACTTTGAATAGTATCGTTCCAGAAAGACTCCAGAATCGTTGAATAGAGCTTTGGCTCTCCCCTCTACGAAGGAGAAGCCTGTTCTTACCTCATCCTCGGTCCAGCAAACCTGCGTGCCCATGCCTCCTCCACCACCTGACGCCTTTAGCATGATCTACGCAAAACTTATCAGATATTGTTTCAGGCTTGATGATCAAAATAGTTGTCTTGATGAGAAAGGATCTTACTCACGGGGAGACCCGCCACTCTTGATGCTTCAACAGCCTCGTCGGGGTTCCTGAGCAGTCCCGAGCCTTTGACGACTGGCACATTGGCAGCAACCGCGAGCTCGCGGGCGGTGTGCTTCAAGCCCATGGCCTCGATGGATCTGTAGTCGGGGCCGACGAAAGCCATGTCATCTTCTTCGACTCGACGCGCGAATTTCGCATTCTCGCTCAGAAACCCATACCCAGCAAAAACGGCGTCGATGCTCTCTGCCTTGCAGATCTCAAGTAGTTTCTCGCTGAAAGTCGTTGTTAGTCACCTTTTGTGCAACACTGGAACAACTATGGGATATGGAAAGTCGTACACATTCGCAAATGCGCCGGGTCCATCGTCGTCGAGCAGAATGCTCCGAGTGGCTTGAGACACATGCAAGGATCCGGAATCGGCAGCTGTATAGATCGCCACAGTATCGATGCCGAGCTTCCTGCATGCGCGGATGCATCGGACTGCGATCTCGCCGCGGTTGGCAACCAGGACTGTTCTGATTGCTCGCATTGTGCTGCTGAAAGGTTACAAAGACATACAAGTCGTGGTAGCAGACGAGAGGCTTCGAGCTCGAGACTGTCCGAGGCCAAGTGATGGAGATTCTGATGGCGGTATTTATCCGGTATCTTCCTCGATGAATCTGCAGCCTATCCAATCTCGACTCTCCGATGACCTGCCAAGTACTGTAACCGAGTCGGTGCGATAGAGTCGGTCAAAAGGAAGCAATGAGCGTGTCGAGATAACACTTGGAGGAGCATCTCCAATGCGGACCCCGCGCGAAAGCAAGGTTCCAAGAGGGGCAGGGTGGTGACGCACTACTCCCCGCGAAGTTTATCCATAGTATCGTAGCTCGTCATGATGAGTAGTGAATGTTAGCCACCGGGGATGATCTAGCTGGCACTGGAGATCGTACCCATTGTGAAGACTGATGAGTACTACTGGAGGGCGATGTCGGCTCGGGGAGTTTCACGAGGATTCTTTGATCAAGCACTCGTTAATATTTAGTGAAATGGCCATAGCATCGTGATTGTTCTGCAAGAAGCAGCCTTTTCGCCTCCCGTCAACCTTATTCAATAGAATTACTCATCACGCGTTGAACACACGATCAACTGTCTGCCTGACTGCCGCAGCGTTCTCGAGCGCCGTTGGGAAGTCGGAGTGAACGCATATGCTCAAGGTGGCCTTGGACACGTCGCCAAAACCCAAGTCAACACGAACGCCATCCGCAGTCGTAGCACGTCCATCTCGAGCAAACTCCTCCAATCTCTGACCAACAATCTTGCCATTCGCCTGCTCCCCCTTTACCGGCGCGAGGTGGCCAGTCTCATCGTACTGGATGTCGGGGTAAAACTCGTGGACCAGCGTAACTCCATACTCTGCGCATGCTGCCTTCATCGTGTCGTGCGGCAGCCCGTAGAGCGGTACGTTGAACTTGCTGACTGCTCGGACGACGGCGTCCCTGATCCCCTCGTCCCTGTGCACGTAAAAGTAGAGCTGCCCGTGAGGTTTGACGTGGTTGAGCTTCATGCCCTCCGCCTCGAGGATGCCGACCAGGGCACCGACCTGGTAGAGCACGAGCGCGTACATGTCCTCCGGGTCGATTTCCATTCTCCGTCGGCCGAAACCGAAAAGGTCTGGGAATCCGGGGTGCGCGCCGACGCGGATGCCGTGTTGCTTGGCCAGGCGGACCGTCCGCAGCATGATGGATGGGTCTCCGGCGTGGAAGCCGCAGGCGACGTTGGCGACGTCGATGAACTTCATCAGCTTCTCATCTGGCCCCTACATGGAAAGTTGCATCTGTTAGTGACGATTGGCATTGTCTGCTGGGCGGATTACCATCTTCCACTTGCCGAAGCCCTCCCCCATGTCACAGTTCACCTCGACTTGTTTGCTCCCCATTGCGACGACGCTTAGAGCAATTGTCCGTGGGTTTACGCGTTTTGAGAGATATGGACGTCAGGAAAGATTGGCGATGAATGCGCTGAATATTCTGAATGACACCGCTCCAGCGCAGGTGTGGGATTACGATCCGGATGGCTTGAACCCCGCAACCCCTCAAGTGCTGATCTCGTCTGCTCCAAGGCGATCGTCATTCGTTGGGGTAACATGGACTCAACCGCTCGGCAGTCGTGGAGTTGGTTCTCCTTCGGCATTCGGCGAAATACCAGTAGAGCCGTCATCCGTATGTCCTGACAGGGCCTGGTAGTGTTTAAACTGGTTAGGATTGGCCAATACTGCGTTCTCCGAAGTACTTGATACGAAAAGCTCAACGTATGATGCTAATCGTCGGGGAGTGCTCATCACAGAAAGCAGTCCAACACGACGCTGAAGATCAGCTAAACGGTCTCGACTTGTTTCCATCTTGCCACTCATTCAAGTTGTTTGGGGTAAAACTCCACCTGGAGGGGGGCTCTCTTAGTGTCGCCGAAGATCGCCATTGAACGTTTCAACGTATGACTGAGAGATAAGGTAGCAAAGGTACTAATAGATGCCTATCTGATAGAAATGGGGTTATGTAGAAGAGACCCGGAGCTGGCTGTCTCCGCTTTTCTGCTTTTCCGTGAGCTCATTCTTTTTACAACCAGCGGCGATGTTGCGCAACGCTGCTTTGCCGTCCCGTCCTGCCCTCCGAGATGTCACGGAGAGCCCCCGTGTTCCCCACTCCGATGTATCCACAATTTCCGGGTAGTTGCCCGGCGACTTGCCCCGCACGTGAGTCCAACTCGAGGGCACGAAACTAGAGTGAAAACGTAGCTTAACAGATTATTTTTATAAGTACATGCTATAAGTTCCGAGTCGTCCTTGAGTAACTTGCTAAAGGGGCGCTGATTGCTGACTTAACGAACAGATTTGATACGAAGCTTGTTCCCGGATGTTGCTCAAAAGCAAGACCAAGTTGGCTGCTCTCGGCAAAACGCATGATACTTCATAGAGCCTTACTTCATAGAGCCTTTTCGCCTATAAAATGACATAGACACCTGTCACAAAGCCAAAGACAGGTCAAGTACCTTGTAAGTCTGCGTTCTAACCTAGTCTCCAAGATCTATCTGGGTGGACATCTTCGACTACTTCCATTGTCTATGTGATATCTCGCAAACCGCCATGTTCCGATGAATATTCCATGAAATATTGCCTGCATCCATCATGATCACTGCAAGACTTGGAACTCCAGAGGTTTCAGTCAAGAATCTTGATTTTGGCTGTTTTGAAGACACAAGCAATGCCGAGCGAGATACGTGGCCATGGGTGACTTCGCCGGTCACAGCCAGAACCATGATCTCAGAACGACTGGAGAGTGATCTACGCCATCTCGAATTTCAGTCATCTCACAAATGACCTGAGGCATCTGTGGTGGATGGTTGCTTACTGAGATACTCCGCAATCTCCGAGAACATCGGGAATGGTATGTGGATATGATGTGTGGATATGATGTGAGGCTTTTAAACAGGTAGAAGCAAGTATGTGATCCTCCTATCGGCATAGATAGTAATAATTTTACTCACAACTCCTCGGCCCAGAGCCAAAACAGTACCAGACCGGTGGAACGAGCCAGCTTGCCGCGTCTCTGGTATCGAAATCTGTTCGTTAATATCTCCCTTGATTGGCCTAGTTCTCCATATATGGAATAGTGCCTGCACGTTTTGGTCGACGACAGATTGGAGTTCCGCTGGCCCGTTACCCTCCTGTTCTACGTCGTTGGGTATGTCATCGCCGCCTCAAGCACATCAATCTCCGCGTACGTCACCGGAGAAGTTTTAGTCGCCATCGGCTCGTCCGGTCTCGACCTCACCAACGACATCATCGTCGCCGACCTGACGCCCCTGGAATGGCGCGGCTTCGTCAGTTCCATGCTGTCGACTCCCTTCATCATCAACACCTGGTTCGCGCGCAAAATCGTCGATGCCATGCAGACCAGGAACCAGTGGCGGTGGGGATACGGCATGTTCGCCATCATCATGCCCGCCGCACTCGGGCCGGCCATTGCTACACTCCTCTGGCTAGACAAGAAGGCCAGAAGAGAAGGGGTAGTCAACCTCGCGTCATCCAATGCAGCTCGCAGAGCTGTAAGGGGTTTATCGGGGGAAAAGGGCTACGATGGTCCGCATGGCGCAACTATAGCTCCGGCTGCCGAGGTCAAGAGCACCTGGACTCAGGGTCTCAAGCGCAACCTGATCGAGATTGATGCGTTCGGTCTTGTTCTCTTGGGCTTCGCGTGGAGTCTGCTCCTCTTGCCCTCTAGTCTGAAGACCTAAGCCGATAACGAATGGCGCAATCCTTCGCTCATTGCTATGATGGTGGTCGGGGGTCTCCTGCTGACTGCGTACGTCGTCTACGAGATGAGATGGGCGCAGGTGCCTAGTGCGCCGCGTCGTGTGATCATGAACAAGACGTTTGTGATGGCCATTATCATCGATTCCTTCTACATGCGTAAGTGTCCTGACGGATATGCAAAGTTGAGAGCTCGCTGGTGCTAATCGAACGCGCAGTTGCTGGCAACATACGGGGTCTCTACTGGTCTTCCTATGTCTACATCGCGAAGCCCTGGTCATCCCAAGAATGGGTCTACTACAACAATACACTAACTCTCGCTCTATGCGTGTTCGGGCTTGTTGCAAAGGTGGACGCATCGCTACAAGCTACAGATCGTCGGCCTCTGCATCAAGATCATCGGCATGGGCATCATGCTCGACGGACCGCGAGCCACAATCTCCACCGCACCGATGGTCCTTTCCCTCATCTTGATTGGTTGCGGAGGCGCCTTTTCAGTTGTCGGTTCACGGGTTGCATCGCAGGCCTCCGTCCCTCATCAAGACGTGGCTCTGGCCCTTGCTCTCCTGTCACTGTGGTCCAATATCGGGAGTTCCATTGGCAGCGCCATCGTCGCCGTCATCTGGGCTGAGAAGATGCCGAAGCTTTTGAGGCTGTGACTTCCGGCAAACGCAACAGACAAAGACGTCAAGAGCCTCTTCGACAGCGTCAGGACGATTCGATCCAAGTACACCTTGACGACCCCATGCGCCAAGGTACGATCGAAGCTTACAGACGAACACTGTACTACTGTTTTGTGCCTGCTCTGGCTTTGGCCTTTGTCCCGCTCATTGCTGCTCTGTTTCAGACTACTTTCTACCTTGGAAAGCAGCAGAATGCAGTCACGAATGTTGGCCGATGAGTAGATGCTGAGGGAGAAGGACCGAAACCCTGAGCCAATGCTGCCACCCAAGGATCGAAAGGAGGCATTCCTCCGATTTTGGGCAGGGGGACGTTGAAGTAGTTCTGATTCTATGGGGAGTATATCTCGCTCACTACTACACCAGAAGACGTTGTATCGATTCGGATGCTCGCGCCCGTTTGTTTCTAACATTTTCCCCATGATTAAAGGTGATGCATCTAGAACTTCCATTTAGCCATGTGCGACGCTTGTTACGAACCCTAGGCAAAGATAGCAGCAATCTGAAGAAACTGGAACGACATAAGTTCAACTTTAGTAAACGAGAACCCAAGATGGTTCTCCAAGGTCAAAGTCTGAGTCCCCAGTCGATATGACTTGACAATTTACGAGTCTTCCTCAGGCTTACGCCCATACACGTCTTGCCTGTTCAACGTCAGCACTCGAAACCACAAGCGCACTTCAAGGGACTGACAGATATATAACAGTCTGCAACTTTGGGTCTTTGAGGGCTTTGCGGCATTCGGCCACAAAGACACCGGCCGGGATGGACTCCCAGTCCATGACCTGGGTCAGCAGGAACATGGAGAAGCCCTCGAGTGAGCGGTCGTGAAACTCCAAGTTGCACTCGCCGATTTCCCTCAGCAGAGGGTCTCGAGGCCAGCTCCCAATGGGAACAGCCCATCTCTTCTCGACGACATCGACGAATCCGGCGTCTTTCATGGCGTTGGCAATCTTGTGTCCGCCGCGGGACTGATCCATAGACTTTCCGAGACGATTCGTCGCCTCGAAGAAAACCTTACCCCAGCGGCGGTAGACGTGGTCCTCTGGAAGGTCGTCGCCGTAAGCCTGGGAGCGGAACTCGATGTCAAAGTCCTTGATCTCAAAGTACCCTCCAGGCTTGAGATGGTTGAAAATCTTTGTGTAGAAAGCAGGCCAATCCGAGATGCAGGCTTCCATGTGGCGGAGGTGGATAAAATCAAAGTCTGGGGGCCACGTCCACTCCTGTTCGACGTCGTCGATTTGGAATCTGCAGTTGGGGGGCACCCAGCCCGGCTGAATCGGTGAGATGTCAACGCCTATGACATCGCTGCTCGGAAATTCGTCTCCAAGGTCGCTGGTTTGCTTCGTGATCAGCCCATATAATCTTGCCATCGGATCGGCGGAAAGTGATGAAACATACATGGCCCAGCTGCCAGTTCCCGTACCCAGATCGAGGACTTTCTGCGAAGCTCATTAGCGGCAACTCATAGTCAACCGACCCGAGATGATTGATGCCTACGCCAGGGTTTTCTCCGAGCGGTGCCAGGAAAAGCTTGTCTTCCAGCAGGAGCGTTTCCCAGTAGTGTCTACGGTCGTCAATACTGAATGGTTGGCGGGATCCAGTCAAGCCGAACTCACTCAAGCTCGAGTCCTTCGTTCTGCTGTTCGTCGTTGGGACCCCAGTAGTCAGTCTTCTGCGTGTATGTCCGACCATGAAGCCTGCGGTATTTGGTGATGCTCTCAGCGAGGGAGGCGGTCGATGCTGAGGAGCTGCTTTGGCTGTCCCCAGGTTTAGTCATGCCATACACATGCGTATGAGCGCTTGATCCTACATGTCCGAGTATGCCTGGGAACTTCCGTCGTCGTCGTTGTCGTCGACATCTTCGGCGTCGTCGGTAGCAGCCGGCGCCTGTGAAAAGACGCCCAAGTCAGTCAAACAGGTCTGATCGTGGAGATGGCCGGGCTCGACAGGCTTCTGTTCTCACTCACTGGGTCGATAGTGGCCGTTGAAGATTCAGTGGCATTTTCATGAGTCGCGACCGTCGCAGCTGATGGCGAAGAAGTCGCCGCCGCGGCGGTAGTCTCGTCGGTAGCCATTCTACGAGGTGAAGGCTATGATGATGGATGACGAGATTCGTTTAGAAGATTGTGGTCGAACGGAGATCAGGTCGCGAAATTCTCCAGCAAACATCAGTCAACTTTTACCCCTCTTTTAACCGCAAGGTGCTATGCCTTGTTGGTGGTTCTGGACCTTGGCAGCAGAAGCAGTTCCATCTTGGTCAGTCTGCACATCACAGGGGCTGCCGGATCCTCCGAACGAATGAGACACGCGTCTTTCGGACAGGCTTCATCTTCTTTGTAGGTAGTTGGACACGACGATCTATATTTATCGAGTGTGTTTGGAAAGAAAAAAACGACAGTATCTAGTTTCCAGTCGAATCCGTTCGGCAGCATCTGCATTTATGTGGGATTCGACACATCAAGCAGAGCAGAAAGCAAATGGGTTGGATAGCACAAGACGACACCATTCAAAGAGCCAACAATCCGGTACAGACTACTGTATCCCATATTGGACAGGGGATCGTGCAGCTGCATGCTGCTGAAGCTGGAATCGTCAGCAAATCACCGACTTGGACCGCAAGCGAGTAGTAAACCAACCTCAACTCTCACATCACGATGTCCGGACCAATCTTCATCGCATTTTCGGTCCGCATACACCTCCTGCTGCTATCTTGGCACTATTTGACCACAGTAGCTGACCAATTGTATCGCAATAACCTCTCATCTTGTGATAAGGGTCCCACCAGGAAATGAGCGTGCGGGGCCCCGGAATCGGCGTCAAAAGGAAGTAATAAAATATCCATCAAAACAAGACGCTGTTACCGCTTCTTCTCTCTTCTTTGACGTCAAAGTTGCAATTCTCGGACTATCAACCGACCAAAATGGTTGACCTGCGAGCCTCAACGATACTGACCGCGGCTTTGAGCCTCTCTGCTGGAGCCCAGCAGCTTGACTCGTCACTCTCCTACGGAAACATCACATCCCTTCTCGACGCAATCCTGGACCGAGGCTACATCAACGTCGGCACGACAGGCGATTACAAGCCCTTTACCTATCTCGTAACGAACCAAACCATCCTGCCCAACACCACGGCCATCAACACGACCTACATCGGCGCCGACATGGACGCGGCCCAATCCCTTTCCAACGCCCTCGGCCTCCCCAACCCACCTCGCCTCGTCAAAACGGCATGGGCCAACATCACCTCCGACCTGGCGGCGGGCAAATTCGACATCGCCATGGGCGGCGTCAGCCTCACCCTCGCGCGCGCCAGGTCGGTCTTCTTCTCCACGGCGGTCCAGCGCGTAGGCAAGACGGCCTGCATACGCTGCGCCGACGCCGCCAAGTTCACCACCCTCGCGTCTCTGGACCAGGCGGGCGTCAAGGTGGCGGTGAACCCGGGCGGGACGAACGAGGCGTTCGACCGCGCGAACCTCGCGGCGGCCGAGATCGTGCTGGTCGAGGACAACAACGCCGTGTACCAGGCCGTCCTGGACGGCACGGCAGACGCCATGATTTCGGACCTCGTCGAGGTCGAGTTGCAGGCGAAGCTCCACGAGGGCAAGCTCTGCATCGCCAACCCGGACGCGCCGTTCAACTTTGAGGAACTGGGGTATGCTGTGCCCCGGGACGTTGTGTGGAAGCACTTTGTCGACGCGTGGGTGCGTGTCCAGCTGGGAAGCGGAGCGTGGAACACGACTTTGGATAAGTGGTTGAATTACAAGTGGCCGAGTGTTTGAGGTCATGCGATGATGCACGGAGGTACTTTATGAATGATGAAAGACGTTGCTGTAGATCATCACGTCGCGAGACAAGGAGTAGATTAATACGAAGAATACACCGGACAACTCAGACCTTCAATCTGGTTTGTGAAGCAGGATGACGCCGGCTGGGAAAAAAACAACCCAACATAACAGGTCACGCCAATATTCGATCCTCCAAAACTCATCCCCTAAGCCTTTTTGCCCTTATCCTGCCCACTGGCAGTCCCATGATGTGTTCCCTCGAGACCGACCTTCTTCTGCTCCGATGCCGCAGCCATGGACGGCATCGTGTTCGCGTCTCCGCTGTGTCTCTACATGAGTCGCTATATCAGTCTCGTGTCCACAGATAGCAGTTCTGTATGTCTGGACTTGCCCTCTCCTCTTCCACCTCGGCCTCATGGATGAAATCGTGTCCAGCCTGGACTGCGTCATCTGACAATCCATGCTCTTTGAGACCATGATCCTTGCGATTAGACATGTTGCTTTGCTGGCAGTAGATGTGCGGGAACTGTTCACGGGGATCCGGGGTGCTATGACTCCTTTCAAAGGTTGCAGAACATGTACGTTGCCACCCAGGTTGATGACTGCAGGGACGCCCACGAGCTATATACTCTGCGGAACGTGCCTTTCGTTAACGGGGTATGTCATGCCTGAACGTTACTGACGAGACCCAACTGAGGGGGCCGCCAATGACTACCAAAGTCTCGTCGACACCATCGTCGAAGGCACGGTGAGCGACCCCGCATCAGGCATGAGGTTCTCACCAGCGAGGCAAGGATGACCAGGCGATAGTCAGCTATATGTGAAGACGTCGAGGCGGGGTCTGCACCATCTACGTGCGGCCCAGGCCGGGCTGGATCATAGATGATGCCCAATGGCAGTATTCAAAAGACATATCGGGCTGCGTCGAGGCTCTTTGATGGTGAGCACATACCCGAAACGCTCATCCCCTGTTTGATGCGATACACCTAGAAATATGATGAATCTGTACTGGTCAATACAGGGGACCTATTCGGCCATAAGTTGGGAGGCTCTCGCTTACTCACTCGACAGGATGAATGTGAGAATGTGAGTGAATGCCCGCCTTTAGGTTCTCGGCCTAGACAGGCTACGGCAAGATGAATGAAACATGGCGGAAGGTTACGGACTGTATGACAGACATGAAGCATTATAGTAGTTCGGTAATAGTAATATTCTTTACCCCCCAAGTGCAGCGCTCACCAGTCGCAAGCATAGTGATTGACGCTGTCATGGAGTGTGACGCCAGTCTCAGGTAGTGAGCACGTTATGATCAGATTAACTTCAATCATGTATCAATCCTAATATTACGATTACTTGAAATAGTAAAAACATCCCCAAATGCTTACCCAAGACTGCTCTAGCACCAGCAGAGCCCTCTGACAGGCTCTTGATGGCGGCCTCGTCCTTTGACCTGTCCGGGTCGTCTCCGACCGGCGCCGCGATCCAATCCTTGGGTATCTGCGATATAAAGTCATACCAGTGGTCGCCCATGGTGCGGTATCCATCATCCGACGGGTGAATGCAGTCGTCCCGCAGGACATCGCCGCCCAAAGCCGCAAAATCAACAGTCAGCACGTGATGGCTGGCGTTCCTCCGCGCTTCCACGATGCCCGGGACGAGCTTCTGGTATTCTGCCGTCGCGGGTCTTTGGGCCGCGTCGCAGGTGTGCACGATCTTGGCGACGAGAATGGTGGCGTCGGGGCAGGCCTCGATCATCTGGTCGATGAGGGCGCCGAGTCGTTCAGCGGCGCCGGCCGGGTCGTTACCCTCGGTGGAGACGGCCCTGTTGGGATTCATGTCGTTGGTGCCGGCGTGGAGGAGGATGATGTTGGGACGCTGTTCGAGCGAAGGTCCGACATTGTCTGCGATGAACTTGATCGTTTTCCCTGACCAGCCAGCCTGCGGATTGTGAGTAAAGAGGTATGCGTAGAAGTCGCGTTGGGAGTGATGAACTCACATAGTATGGGTCGGACATGGTACCTGAGAGTATGTTGCCGGCGAAAACGACGTCATTTGCTGTCAAATGTCAGGTCTGCTCATGTTCAAAGCGTTCGAATGAGAGGAAACTCACCCGACAGGTCTTTCTGCAGCTTCTGACGATAGCCATTGCCGTCTGAGCTCAGAAACCCGACCGTGATGGAGTCACCGACGGGCAGAATGCGCAGCTTGACGTTTTCCTTGATGACCTGCCCAGCCTTGGCACCCGTGTACTCGAGGGCGTCGCTCGCAGCGAGCGCCAGCTGGGTGAAAAGAGCGACGGCGACACTGGCGACAGGGACCCTCATGCTGACGGCGTGGGAGATGATAGTGGAAGCGACACCATCACCAGGAATCTCACGAACAACGCCACGAAGGGGGACCGCCACCTCAAATACCTAGTGGCCGTTGGATGTCGCAGTCTCACCATACGGATACAACATGTGGGTTGCGAAAGAACGCCAACGAGGTGGACTAGACAAGGAAGTCTAGGTCATGACAGTTCGCCCTGTTCGGCCCGGGATGGTCGTGGTGGTGGTTGTGTTCACTCATACATCAGCAGCAGAGCAGGCTAGCCAAGCTGCTCCCCCACCCTGAACCGAACCAACAGGCCAAATCTAAAGGGTCAATGCCATGCCAGACCAAGCCTGGCAGAAAAGCCCCCCAAGCGGATTCGTGAGTGGGTTTGGTTGCATTGAAAAGGAACAGGAACGCGCGAAAAAAGACGGACGGTTTGCTTTGCTCCACTGATACCAAGGACATGGGCCTGTCTCTACGGGAGTCTCTACGGGAGAAGATGGGACTTTTGTCGTTGAGACCAACACGATGGCACAGAAAGAGTCCAGTCTGACCATGATTGCTAGGATTAAACGACTTGTCACGGTCTTTCAAGACTCATGTTCAGACCCGTAGCTCATCATACCTGCATGTAAGCATGGCAAAGTCACGGCATCGATGGTTACAACGTGGGCTGTCGGTAGTTCGCCAAGAGACAACCGCCGAGGTGCCCAGGTGGCACAGGCGGGCTGGAATTCCCGTGAGGATCCTCTCATCTGTCGGTCGTAAGATGGCAGACAGCGCGCCGGTGTGGCCGGGCGAAGCAATTGGGACTTTGGTCTAGCGAAGGTGAGAGTGAGAGTGAAAGTGGAATCGGCATCTCTAACCTCGTCTCATGCGTTGACGCTCTACTATTAGTCGTTGAACGAGAGACCAAGGACAATAAAAACGAGCATCGTCTCTTCGGGCCGCCCCCCTTGTGGCAACGCCAACACCAACACGAACGCCGTTTCTGTGCGTTGCCGCTGTCACTATTCCAGGCGCATGACGGCCCTGACATGAGATGGAATATGCGGTGGAGGATGGGATGGCGCTTCAGGGTGACCCTGGCTCGTTCTCCTCGTCCCTACATAATGCATCTATTTCCCGTCTTCCGCGGGACGAGGTTTTGTCCTTGTTTTTCTCTCTAGAACTGCAGGCTAATCAGGTAGCAGGCACAGGAGCCATGCATGGAAAGTCTACCAAGTCAGCATACCATCTAGGTATACAAAGGAGACGCGAACCTTTATGCTTTGTTCCGACGCCATCTCGGGCGAAGACCGAACGACTAACCTCAACGCTTCTGTCGATGGGCTCTCTGGGGGATTCTCGGAGTCGCTTTCTCCCATCAGCCCTCATGACGGCACACTCGACGAGTGGTGGAAATCCTGATGAAGGACGCTTTATCGGGGGTTTACATCATGGCGTCAACCGCCAAAGTCGATCGGCTCCCCCCGCGACAAAGACACTCTGACGTCGCTGCACGCTCGTCATTGCTAGTCCCAGTCCCAGTCCCAGTCCCAGTCCCAGTCCCAGCGATCGCCATGGTCAAGCTCATTTTCCTTGTCCGCGAGCCCCGTCTTGCCGTCGGAGCCGGTACACCACCCTTTGCCGGGTCTTCCGTGTGGCTGACGTCAATGCACCGACCGCCGGTTTGACGATAACTTCACCTTTGTGACGGGGAAGGCGTCAGCCACTAGAAGCACATTACACTTAACGGATACTCTTATAATTCGTTCACTGCTCCCCATGTACCAACGTGGATTTAGGAAAAAGTTCACGATAGCATCATTGTTGACTGATATGTTCCACTCGGGCGGCGACTTCGGTTGGTTCGAGTCTAAATCAAACATTTCTGCAGTACCTCCCCGAGTACATGCTCCATCATAACGTCCACAGTTCAGAGCTCGTGATCAGTCGAATGGACCTAATGCATTTGCTGGCGGTCTGTAGTCCCGCCAAACTCCTAGCGACGCTCGATTTCAATCCGTATATCCTGCTCCACGTCGTCGAGGTTGCACTTGGCGCAACCTGCGCAGTAACCTTTGCAGACAATGGTCGACGGGCTAGACTCGCACTCAACAATCTCCGGAACTGACTCGGTTGGCGGAGTGTTTACTCGAGACTGCCGCACCAACTTCTCGCTCGTCGCTTCGCCTTCGGCTTCGTCGGAGCGACGAACAGCTTCCGTCTCTTCTGCATGCGAACTGTCAATCTCCAGTTGCGAGCTCGCTGACTCTTCGGCTTGATCCTGAACTGGAGTAATCTGCGGCTCACCAATGGCAAGCAGGAGCAGAGCTTGCACAGCAGCCTGCTCGCGGGCTGCATAAGATGCCTCCTGTTCCGGATGCTTGAGGGCGCAGAGCACCGAGGCCCCGCGATACTCGCAAAAGTTGCTCGCGTCGCAACGCCCAGAGGCGCAGCAAGTCCACTGGCTCCCCGCGCGGTGTTCGGCGGAGATACTCGGAGGCTGGTAGTTTTTCCACAGGCGTGCGTTGTTGTCGAGGGTGATGCGAGCAGCGTGACCGCCACCGAGACAGGAGCCGCAAAGAAGTTGGCATCCCGCTATCAATATCATCATTTCGCGGGACATGATGGGCGACAGACAGTGTTGGAGGACGTCGTCCCCGCCGGGGCCCAGGTTCGGACATGCTTCTGGGCGGAAAGTCGCGACCGGAACCCCGAGGAAGTTGTCGTCGGGTTCAGTTCCCATGCGGAGCGCTTCTCGACAGAGCGCGTAGACGACATTCGGCCTCGGGACCAGTCGGAGCAATGGAAGGCGGTAAACATGTTGTTGGAAGCGGCAGTTCTGCGAGTTGCACACCACGAGGACCTGGAACTGCCGACACATCTTGCTGGGTGTCGAGGACGTGGTGTTCACTCCAAGGCAGTGCGAGTTTTCTTCCGGTTTTGTCTTTGAGATGTTCGTCTCTGGTCCAGGGACATGGAACCTTACGGCGTCTACTCGATACTCAGAACACTCGAGTATCTATGAGAGACATCGAGTTGTGTGAATCGAGTCAGAGTCGAAAGCCTTCGCAGGCTTCAGCAACTGGCTGGTCTCAAAGCCATTCATTGACAATCACGAAACTATCCTATACTATCACTATTTGCAGGCCAACTGAATCACTGAATCTTCCATACAATATCATAAACTTTCAAACGCGTTAAGCCTGCCCAAGTGAATGTTATATGCTGGTACTGTTACGGATGATTAACTACTTACACGATATCGCAACCGCAGCCACCTCGTAGTTGACTCTCGTAACCCCCAACAAACGGAACATCAATCATATCCTCCAAAAATTACAGTCCAACTTCAATTCCAACCCCTCAGAAAGCACCCACCGCCTTGCAAATCGCCCTGATGTACGTTTCGGCCGCGTTGGGGTCCATTCCGCTCAACGACATCTCGTTCATCACATACGCGATCGTCAGTCTTCTGTCCATGTCCATGATGACCGTCGAACCACCCAGCTCACACCAGAAACAAACGCGCCCCTTCGGCGAAAAGTCAGACATCGACGTGCCTCCTTCGCCAGTGACGGCGTAGCCAACGCCAAAGCGAAGAGGTGCGCCTATGACAGGGAGGACCTTTCTATCCACGAGAATGAGAAGGACGAGATTGAGGATGTTCTTGGTCGAAGAAGAGATGTTGATGATGGTGTCTTTTCCCCATTGTTGAATGTGTTCTTGGTTGGTATAGCCACCCCAGATATCGACGACATCCTCGCCGTCCAGATTGACTGCAATGGCGGCCTCGAGCTCTTCCCCTGATTCAACGAATTGCAGGATCCTTGAGCGAAGCTACTCGAATCGCGGGTCTAGTTCGCCTTGTACTTGAGCTATAGCTGAGGCTGTGGCTTGTAGTGCAGAGTGACTTGGAAAGATTGGCCTGCTGAGAAATTGACGATGCTGGTGCAAAACGATGCAATTTAGTATTTGTGTTTCTCCTGATGCCAGAACTCGAGTTCAGTCATGATGCCGAAGCCGCTCTAAATACGCATTGGAGGACAGTTATTTGAGGCAGAACCAAGCCCATTCAGATCATGATAGGTGCAGTGCCAGGCGAAAACCTGCCGTCGACAGATTGTCACAGAACGCGACCCGTCTCTTGTCGTATGAGTCTAGCCCCTTTAAGTGGCTATAGACAGCACGTCGTTTGATTTTGCCCGTCTAGTCATACCAAGTTGCAGTCAATAGGGACTTACTAGCATCGCCTTCCTGGGCACACATGGCTATGATTTCCATTCATGAGAGAGGAGCTTGGCACAAAGACTGCTGCGTCACGCATTATTCTCCAAGTCTTTTTGAAATGGGTGGGATCACCCCGGAATTCCATATATGAGTTTCAGGGGAAGCAGTATCTCTTGAAGCAAGTGACTTCCACCATTATCAAACTGCGAGCCACCCGAAAACGACCTCGCAACACATCCTGAGCCCCTTCAGCAGGAACGAAGTTGCTGCGACGTGGGCGATAGTAATGTGAGAGCATGGCATAGAGGCCAAGGGCGTTTCTGGCCAGCATGAGGATGAGGCCCATCACCATGACAAAACTTGCCCCATTACCATTCCCGATGCCCCTGTAAGAGCACACGTGGTGCTCCTGCTTCTCGACGTCGAAATAGGTATTCTCCGTGCTGAGCTGAGATGTAGAGCGAAGGTCAAGCAATTGGCTACCGTCATAGTGGACAGTCGTACAATCCAGATGGCTCAAAGGGTTGAAACGAAAGGCCCGAAGGAATCAGCATGCAAGGGGTCACGATCCTTATTTTTGATACATCAGAGTCCACTGCTGTTCAATAGATGTGGCTTCGATGGTGCACATGTAGTGGTACCACGTTGAAAGCTAGGCATGCCTCCACTTCAGCTGACCAGGAGACTCTTCCTCAGGGAAGCCTGGTATTCAGCAACCTGTCTGTGGTCTCATCGCAGCTAGAAGTCCAATTGGTGCCGAAAGGTGCGTGGGACCACCACGCCGGGTACGACATAGTTATACGACTGTCGGCCTCTTTCTGTTGGTCGAAAGACTGGTGGATGGAGGTGTAAAGTATCACAGCACCGTTAGAAAACCCAAGAGATCCCGGAGATCTGGTTCAGCTTCGCCACGCCGTACATCAACCTATGTAAGCCTGAGCCTGCTGTTCCGGATGTAGTAGGCCCCCTTTCCGGTCGTGGCGTTTGTGTGATGTCTTCATTGGGGCTGTGAGACACTGGACATGACTCTCGACCAGAGGAACACCAAAAGTTATGCGGATGATGGTGCCAGCGCGCACACGCGCATTTTGAGTGGCTTGCTCTTCTGCTAGGTAAGTATCTCTCCATCTCATCGCATACATCACATCTCCCCCATGAGGAAAGGAAAAGTCGCAGAAGACGTACAGTTCCTCGGGCCTCTCGGGTTTCAGCGAAAGAAGATCGCCAGCCTATCGGAGCAGATGGACACACGCGCCAGCCTTCAACCGCTCCTTGTCTACAAAAGATGTCCCAGTCTAAAGACGTTGGTGCTCGATTCTTCTACACACTTGCGGCGAAGTCGCTATTCTTGTTTGGAAGCCCACGCTCGCGTCTAGTCTTGATCCGGGAGTTTGTCGAAGATCTCGGCGTGGGCTAAACCCTTCGCGCGAAGCTCCTCGGACACTAAGATGAGCCACCGACTCACGTACGGGCTGGGCCCCTGCATATTGGACTCGGATCAGACCAAAGCCGTGGGAGCCGGGCTGGCCTAGAAAACAGCTCTTGATTGTTGTGTAACGCGACACGAAAAAGTTGAAAGGAAACCATGACGGCTGACCCGAATATCGACCAAGGATCCGGCGGGAGAGACTGGAAGGCGACCGGCTCCGGGTAGCAGCGAATAGACGAGCAGGCCAGACGATCGGGTCGCCATCAGGATGGTCTGCTCCGTGGGCGACGCTGGATATATATGACGCCCAATCCTCGGCCTTCACGATGTGTCCAGATTTTTTGTATCAACCATCAGAGAAAACAGGGTCCATTCTTTAAAACCCTCTTTCAACCTCTAGAGTAAAAACATACACAATGCGGTCTTACTTGCTTCTTTCATTGGCGACCGCCGCCATTCCCTTGGGCGCAGCCAACCCGCTGCCTCAAGATGCCAGCATCAACGCCAAAGTATCAAAGAACTCCCTCGCGGGGTGTCTCAAGGCCGCCTCCGTGCCCTACAGCACTTCTTCTTCGTCGGACTGGTCCGTCAGCGTCCAGTCCTACAACACGCGCGTTTCCTTCACTCCGGCCGCCGTCGTCACCGCCACCGACCCGAGTCACGTCTCCTCGGCCGTGAAATGCGGAACCCAGTACGGGTACAAGGTCACCGGCCGAGGCGGCGGCCACAGCTACTCGTCGGCCGGCTTCGGCGGCGAGAACGGCCACGTCGTGGTGCAGCTCAACCAGATGTACGGCGTCACCTTGCAGGACGACAACACGGCTGTTGTCCAGGCCGGAGCCCGCTTGGGTCATGTGGCTTCGGAGCTCTTCAACCAGGGTGGGCGAGCCATCTCCCACGGATCGTGTCCAGGGTGGGTTGGGTCTACAAGATGACGAGGAGCACGGTGATATTAATGTCATTCATAGAGTCGGGATTTCTGGCCACTCTCTTCACGGCGGTTATGGTATGTCCACCCATGTTTGCCCAATCTCCGGCCTCGCGGCATCTAACCACCACACCAGGCTTCTCCTCGCACATGTACGGCCTGGCTGTCGACTGGATCATCGAGGCCACCGTCGTCCTCGCCGGTGGAAAGGTCGTGACCTGTTCCACCGCCCAAAACGCGGATCTGTTCTGGGCGCTTCGTGGAGCAGGCTCCTCGTTCGGCATCGTCACCCAGTTCAAGCTCAACACGTTCCAGGCCCCGGACGTCGTCACCATCTTCAACCTGCCCGTCGCCTTGACGAAGCAGGACAAGATTGCAAAGATGCTCACGGCCTATCAGAAGTACGCCCGCGATACCATGCCCAAGGAGCTGAACATGGCCTTCAAGGCGAACCCCGACGGCCTCTCCTTCATCGGCCTGTACTTTGGCGACGCAGACGAGACTCGCAACGTCCTGCAGTCGTTTGTCGACTCGCTCAAGGCGGGATTGGATCTCGGCCCCGCGACCATCACGCAGACCGACTGGATCGGCCAGCTTGAGCACTACGCCGGTAACCCTCTCGACGTCACTGGCCCGCAGAGCGCGGTAAGTCATTCCTTTCACCCACTCTTCATACGAATCCCGTCCGCCACACACACAACCTGTACTGACTCCCGCGTTCCCCTCCAGACCGACACCTTTTACGCCTCGAGCCTGGTGACGAAGGAGGTCTCCAGCTTCACCGACTTCGCCAGCTACCTCAACAACAAGGCCAAGACGGTCCAGCGCGACTGGTTCGTGCTGATCGACGTCCACGGCGGCAAGAACTCGGCCACGGCGCAGATCGACGCGTCGTCCACGTCGTACGCCCACCGCGACAAGCTCTTCCTCTGGCAGTTTTACGACTCGTCCAGCGGCCAGGCGTACCCGACCAACGCCAGGCAGGGCACGAGTTTCGTCGGCGACTGGATGGCCACCGTCACGGGCAAGATGGCGGCCGGCAGCTGGGGTCGGTACATCAACTACGCCGACTCGCTGCTGAGCAACGCCGAGGCGCAGAATCAGTACTGGATGGGTAACCTTGCGCGTCTGCGTACGATTAAGGCGCAGTACGATCCCAAGGGCGTCTTTACATATCCTCAGGGCGTCAGTTCGTAGTTGAGGTTGCTTGAGGGTGTCACCGGAGTAGAGTAAAAGCGCGTGTTACTTTATACATGGACATTAAAAGATATTTCATTCTATTTAATCTGTCATGATCCTCCGCCAACGCGAAACACCAAGTGGCGAAAATTCGGTATCTTGGCCACGGGCGTCAACGTCGTCCCGGTTTTCTCTCCATACAAGTTGCCAAACTGTACGGTAGCCAGTGGGTGCTCGCTCTTGTCACTCTCAGAGAACAATATCACCAGCCTGCCGCTGGAGTTTGGATCGTCTCGGACGCCCTCGCTGGAGTTCTGTCTCAGCTTGATGAGCTCGCCCGCAGATCTGAGATGGGCCACGTTGTCTTCCTTCCTGTTCATCAACGACTGCGTAACGTTTAGCTCACTGCCCGGGTCTTTTTATTTGGACGAGAGAGGATATTACCGCATCGGATGCGAGAGCCAGGGTTTTGGTAATGGTGTCGTCGCTGATATGTTTGGTCTTGAGTTCTGTCTTGAGCGTATCCGCGAGCGACCACATGCACTGCGTTCGATACGCCTCGGCGTGCTGGTGATAAATCTCAGGGTAGGCGACCGAGTTGCGTTTGTAAACGTGACGACATGCGAGGAGAAAGACGCTGGCGAGCATGCCAATGTCCGAGACGGCGGTACGGAGCCAGTGGTTGGATATGCTCTTCCAAAAGACAGGCCCTCCCTTCTCGGGGATTCTCACGTCCATGTCTGGTATGCATGCTATATTGGACAGGACGACTGCTACCTTGACTGGAAATGCTCATGTTAGTTGGCCATGACCGGGGACGCAACGTGACATGGGGTCCGTAAGGTGGTAGTACAAGAACGCGATAGCTGCTTGGCGTCGTGATGCTCTCCAGGGCACGCCCAGTTTGTTCCGTGTGGGACAGCTCATCTCCAAGACATGGCTATAGCCTATACAGATAGACGACGACTTACAGTGGTACATGAGGTGCATTTCAAATGGCGAGAGCGGCCTGATGAAGCTGTCGAAGGGATCCAGATCCGACGCGCTCAGAGGCGTCAGAGGACCGAAGAGCATGATGTTGGAGCCGTTCGGTGTGAAGGGTAGGTTGCGTCGCCCCGTACGTCGGCATCTCACCACCGCATCGCTCGGAACGTTGGCATCGGCCTCCCCCCTGCGCTGGCTGTCTTGGAAGTCGGCGACCCTCTGTCGTCTGGCGCTGGGATTCCGAGCCGCGTGGGACCTGACCTTCTTCTTCCAGGTTGCCACGTCGCTAGGGTGCGAGATCTGGACAAACGTGAAGTCGTCCTCCCGCCTCCGAGGCGCGTCTTTGGCCAGTGGCGGCGGCGGCGGCATGGTATGGGAATCCAGATCCTTGGACTGCAGTTATGCTTCGCCTGAACGGCGGGAGACCCCGGCGTTTCCGCCCTTGGATCCGTTCGCGTGCGACCTCTGCCGCTCGTGAGCAACGGGGGGGGGGGGGGGGGTTCCGGTTTTCGGGGGGGCCCGGGGGGG